>PVJO010009927.1:0-66771 GCA_004026905.1 Hystrix cristata
CCGGGCCCCATCTGCCCCGCCCCTAGACTCCACCCACCGGGCCCCACTGCCCCGCCCCCTGGAAGCCCGCGCCCGCGCGCCGCGCGGACCTGGCCCGTCCGCCTGACGTCGCCATGCGCGCCCTGGTGCTGCTGTGGGGCTGCCTGGCGCTCCGGGGTGAGCGGGGTCAGGCCCGGGGCCGGGCCGGGAGTCGGGGGCGCGGCTCGGCCAGCCGCCCTGGGGGAGGGAGGAGGCCCCTCGGTGTCTGCGGGCTGCGGAACCTCGGAGCCCTGGCCATGCGCAGAGGGGAGGTGGCCTCCCGGTGTCCCGTCCCGGAGGCGACACCATCCCTGCCTGTCCTGTGACACTCGCGGACCTTTGCTGGGTCTCTGCACAACCCGCTCTTCAGGGCGCACCTGGTGACCAGGGCCAGGTGTGCCATCGGGTGCGGTGCGGGACGCAGACTCCGGCGGTCCGGACCCCCCACCCCGCCCCGTGCCAGGCTTCGGGAACGGTCGCAGTCCTTCCCGGGTCCCCTGCAAGGGCATCTCTGGCCTTGACCCTTGCACCCCTGCCATGTTCTAGCTTCTGCCACCCTGACCTGTCCGAAGGAAGTGAGCGGATTCGAGGGTGGCACTGTGTCCCTGCGGTGCACCTACGGGGACGAGCTGAGGCCGCGCCAGAAGTACTGGTGCAAGGAGGTCGGGCTCTTCATCTCCCGATGCTCCAGCAAAATCTTCACGGGAGAGAGCGGCCAGGAGACCACGGAAGGCCGCGTGTCCATCCAGGACAGCCCCCAAGAGCTGACACTCACCGTGACCCTCAGGGACCTCACACTGGAGGACTCTGGGAAGTACTGGTGCGGGGCCCACAGGCTGGGCCTGGATGCCACTTTCCAGGTTTCCCTGACCGTCTTCCCAGGTAACAAACGTCACCCTTCCCCATCTGGGGCGCGGGAGGGGCAGGCAGCTGCAAGGGATGGAGCCAGGGTGGCCGCTCCAAAAGGGACCATGCCGGTGCCATCCTCATGGGACATCTCGGGACTCGTGAGGTCACTGGGGTCCCTGCTGGGCAGCATTGGGGCACACATGGTGCCCTGTGAGCCGAGCAGGAGGGAGCCCCACTGCCACACCCAGGTGTGCCCAAGGCAGCATGCCAGGGCTTGGGGACGAGGTGGGCATCCCAGAGAGTGAGGACGACTTGGAGTCAGGGGTACTCCTGCGACCACCCAAGGCCGGGCCAGCCACAGTGTCACCTAAGCCGTGGCCACTCCGGCTCCCACCCCGCCTCCTCTTCCCTGAACTTGACCTCCAGGGTCAGGAGCAAGGGGTGCCCAGGAGGACCCACCGAACTAAGAGAGAAGAAGCCAAAGAGGGCTCAGGGCCATGGCAGCAACACCTGCAGTCAGTGCCCATCTCACAGTTGGGAAAGTGAGGCACAAGAGACTGACTTGGGATTCACTGCAGGCCGTGGTTGGCACTGGTTTTCTTCCTTCCCCTCCTAGCCCCCTGTATGGCCCCATCCCTGCCCCTGCCCACCCTCTGCACCAAGTCTCCATCATCCACGGTCCTTTGTTTTAATTCCAAGAAATAGAGTTAAATTCACTGAGTGATTGCAGCCACGTCCACACTGCATGAACAGGCCCACTTGACTGCCTGGCAGGCACAAGGCCCTGGCTTCCATCCCCAGCACTGCTGAAAAGAAAATGAAAAACCCACATCAAATCCATACTCCATTATTCCAGGATTCTCTGGTCTCTTCCAGTTCTTACAGTGTTCAGATGTGGCTTTTGCCTGAGTTTGGGGCTCGCTCTTCGCTCCTAACTCATGTACGCCGTGTGCACGTTCACAAGACCTTCCTGGATCACAACTCTTTGGCTTCTCTGGTGACACTGGGAGACTGAAGACAGGGCAGGTGCTGACTCTGTTTGACCAAGCTGGGGACACTCTGACTGATGCTGGTTTCTGTAGTACTACTGGTTTCTGTCCACCAGAGGTTTGACAGCCAGCTCAGAAAATCCCTAAAACATCAATGTCAGCTCCACCAGCCGATGGGAGCTGTCCCTGGTCCACCCTAGAGTCCAGCAGAGCAAGTAGATGGATTGCTAGAAAGGTCCAAGCAAGACAGGCACACCCAGCCTCATTGTCCCCTGGAGAGCCCAGAGGACGAAGTACGACAAGACAGCATTTGAAGTGTGGAAAGTAAGAGACAAATGCTCTTTATCTGCCAAAGTCTTTATCATCTAACTTAGAAAAATCCGGGCACAGAGTGATCTAGTGTCAGATGAGAGAAGACCAGGACAGGGCCGAGCTCCAGCGGTGGTCAGAAGGGACCGGCAGGCGGAGGTGACGCCTTCTGCGGGTGCAGGGGACAGGTGTGTGGTCCCGGGTGTCCCAGCCCAGTGGGGACCCAGACAGAAGTGAGCAGCGTGTGGCTGGTTGTCAACTCTATGAGGTTTGCGCGGTTCTGTGAGTGACAGAGGGAGGGGTGCGCCGCCCCCACCCCAGCAGCAGGAGCTGACCTTCAGACTGGTGCCAAAGACAGCAGGAAGTTCGCTGGGCAAGCCAGCGGGGAAAGGCATCGTGCGAGGGGAACCTTGTGGCCAACGCGCAGGTGGCAGGCAGCCTGGGAGCCAGGTGGGCTGCAGCTCTGTGCAGCTGGGACCCTTGGGGCGGGAGGTGACTCAACTCAGAGAAGTTTCAACAGTGCGGCTTGGCAGGAAGCCAGATTCTCAGCCTGCAGGGGCCAGGAGCCACCGAGTGTTCTGGGGCAGGGAGGCCGGGGGTGGGGGGGGAATCCAGAGCACATCTAGAAAGGAGACTGCCTGGCAGGGAAGGAGCAGGCTGATGGGGGGACGGAGGCACGGGTGCGTCAGAGCCTCCCTGAGCGGCCTCCCCTCTCGTCCAGGAGCAGAGAGGCCTGCGGGGACCACCAGGGCCTGCTGCCCGCCCTCCCCCACCCCCTCCTTCTGGCCTCCTCCGGCCACCACCGCCAGTCTGCAGCCCAGGGCGGGAGCCCGGCCCACGCACCCCCCAGCACCGAGTGAGTGGAGCTTTCTGTCCCCGACCGGAGGCGCCGGGCCCCTTGCTTTATCACTCCCACTGGGCCGGATGTCCTGCTCAGGGTGTGGGTCACTTGTTAAGGCCACACAAGATGCAGCAGGCCAGGAGGTGGCTGCAGCCGTCCCCAGGGCCCACCGGGCCTGAGGGGTGAGGCAGAAAGGTCTCCCTGCCACCCTGCGCCCAGACCCACCATGGACGGCGTGCCCTTTCGCGGGACAGATGTCAGGCGCTTGTGGTGACGGGAGCGCAGTGCCAGCCGGCCAGGGCTCTGGGGGCCTCTGAGTGGCACTGGAGCGAGTCAAGGAGGTGGGGACAGGGCCGTGACCACCCTCGCCCAGGCCCCGGGCCGAGAACCCTGCATTTCGTGCCCCAGACCTGCCGGTTGGCCCTGGACAGCTCTGCCTGACCCTCCCTGGGCAGTGGCTGTCAGCCAAAGGTGCTCTGAGACATCAGTCCCCGAGGCCAGAGTTCAGGGGTCAAGGGTCACTCAAGGTTCAGGGATGCTGAGCCATCACTTTTGGACCCGTAGCTTTTCCTGACCGGAGCCCGACAGTCGCCACCACTCAGCAGGGGCACAGTGGGGCAGAGGCCTCGCCACACGCAGAGACGGCCACCTCTCCTGACGCCGTGGCCACCTCTCCTCCTGCAGGGAGCTCCCGCCCAGCCACGATAGCCGAGCCCTCCTCCTCCACGGCAGCAGGGAACCCTGGTCCTTTCTCCAGCAGCCGCAGCTCTGCCTCCAGGTGAGCCCAGGTGACCCTCAGGCCATCCCTAAGCCATCAGTGACCACTACTCCTCCCTCCACACACCTCAGCCCCCATGCTGCCGTCAGACCGGCTCTTGAGCAGTGCACACCCTGAACCACAGGACCTGGCAGCCCCACTGCCCTGGACACAGTGCGCCTGAGAAGGAAGGTCCAGGCTGGCCCCATCCCCACCTCTCTCCCTGCCCCACCTCGGCGCAGCCACCAGCCACCCAGATACCTTCCAACATTTGTTTCCTTCCTCAGCTACAGTCCCAGCCTGGGGGAGGGGCTCAGGCAGTCGCTAGGGTGCAGGTAGCTCCTGGCAGGGTTGGTGATGGACACTGGGGTCCCTCTGCCTGGAACCAGGCACCCACAGGTGGGCACCCCCAACCTCCTGGGGAACAGGCATTCAGTCAGAATGGGGGCTGTGACCCCGACCCCTGCACGAGCTGGTGACAGCATCCCCACGTCCCACCATGTGACCTGGAAGTTGCTGAATATTTTCAGCGTCAGCTTCTAAGCCTGGTGATGCAGGGACTGCTGGAGCACCTGGCCGCTCTCAGGCTCCGCGCTGTGCACCTCTCCACTCCTCCCCCACCGTCCCAGCACAGCTACCTGCTACAGCAGGAGGGACGGCGCCGGGGGCAGAAGTCCCCGCCGAGCTCTGGTGTAGACGGTGGGGGCCGCGGCTGTAGCGCTCGGCCTGTCTGTGCCATGAGCAGTGGCTCCACACTGGCCACTGGCTCTCTGGCCTGGGGACACAGATGGCTTCCCTGGTGATGGCCACTCGGCCCCCATCTCCTCCCCAGCGTGTCCATCCCAACGGCCCGCCTGCTGGCCCCAGTCCTGGTGCTCCTGGCCCTCCTGCTGGCTGCAGGTCTCATCGCTCTGGGTGCCCACGCGCTCCGGGGGCAGAGGCCAGGTGAGTGGGCTGTGGCAGAGGGCGGATTTGGGGCCCCACTCGGCCAGGCTGTGCCCCCCGCAAGGGCAGGGCAGACAACCTTCTTGCAGGGGTCTTGGCTTCTGCCCACCCGTCCAGCTGAGCCATCGGCCACGTCCCCTGTCAGTCCCGGCAAGGCCCGGTCCCCTCCATAGCCCTGACTCAGTGTGCGGGGTGCAGGATGAGCTCGGTGCCTGCCCCTCGGTCTCCAAGCTGCCAGGCCCTTCCCAGGCTCTGCTGATTTGAGCTGTGTGACCTCAGGCAGGGTGCCCAACCACCCAAGCCTCGGTATCCCCAAATGACAGGCATGTGTCAAACAGGAATAACATACAAGCCACGTGTCATTGAAAAATCTCCTAGTAGCCACATTAAAAAAAATAAGCTACTAAAGTTAGTGATATATTTAACTCAGCATATTCAAACCATTATCAACTCAACATGGAATCATGACTTTTTGCTGGCAAATGATGAGCTACGTCCCCAGTACTTTATTTTTTACTTCGAAATAGGGTTTCAGTAAGTCACCGCGTTGCCCAGGCCGGCTTGAACTTGCAAGTCTCCTGTCTCAGCCTCTCAGCGTGCCGGGACTACAAGCGTTTGCTGTCCTGTCCGGCTAATAAGAAAACATTAATGAAAGCAGGGCCTGGTGGCGCAGACCTGTAGTAGCGTCCCTACTTGGGAAGCTGAGGCAGGACTATCACTTGAGCCCCGCGGTTCAAGCCCAGCCTTGGGCAACACAGTGAGACTTTGTCTCAGAAGTCCCTAGATCGGAACGACCCGTGTCCTACATGCCCTTCCTCCTGCTGGGCTGGAGCCGCTGTGATTCGGAGGAGCCGCGTTCTGGCGCCTGACGGCCGCGGGCGGCACACCCCCAAGCCAGCTGGCACAGACCCAGGGGGTGACTGACGTGGGTCCTGGGGCCGCGGGCACCAGGCGCAGTTCCGGGCTGCTGATGCCTCTCGCCCCGTCCAGGGGAGGAAACTGACACCATGGGCAGGTCAGCTGCTTGCCTCGAGTGTGCAGAGCGTGGAAAGGTTGAGGAGAGGTGGCATCCCCACAAGGGGACACAGGGTCACAGCCTCCTGGTCGCAGCCCTTCAGACCACAGTCCCCACCGCAGCAGAGGTGTCCTCTGGGGCCCTGTTAGAAACGCAGCATCTCGTGGGGTAGGGGGCCCACACCTGTGATTCTAGTTCTCGGGAGGCTGAGGCAGGAGGATTGCAAGCTCAAGGCCAGCCTACACTCCATAGTGAAACCCTGTCTCAGGAAAATAAAACACAACAAAACCAAAATGAAATGCAGGGTGCCGGGCCCTGTCCCAGCTACTGAACTGGAGTCCACATTTTAAGAAAATCTCCAGGGGTCCTTCTGTGACCTCAGCTTTTCGTTATAACAAATTCCTGATCATCAGCGGAACGGAGGCGTCCCAGCTCACGGTGCAGGAGGGTGCAGGCCTGTCTCTCTGGGCCTGTGACAGCTTGTGGTGGCTAGAGCAAAGCCGCTCACCTCTTGGCAGCCTCCCTGTCCCCGTTCCTTTCAGGGGACACAGTGACCCAAGAGGCCAGCCACTTAGCCCACCCTTCCCGGTGCCACGGAGCGGGCACCAGGCCTTTGGCCCTTGGGCCTTGGAGGCACACTGTGACCTCGGCAAGTACATGTGACCCTGCCACATCCCGAGCCACGTGGAGTCTCTGCACAGGGTCCCCCGATGCTGGGCGAGGCCTGCACACCAGGAGTGGGCGGCTGCTTCCGGCTTCACCCAGCCCCTCCTGGTGTCTTTCAGCTGGGCTGGCCGTGGAGACGCAGCAGTGCGAGAAGGTCCACCTCCCGGCCACGGTAAGGACCCCAAGCGAGCTCGGGTCCCCAGCACCTCTGTCCCTCCGTGTCCCCCGGAGGTGGGGTTCGCCACCGACCTGGAGGAATCCAGGATCCCTGAGAGCAGCCTTCAGGGTGGAAGCCGGGCACGTGCCCATCGTCGCCCAACATCCACCATGCCGGGCACAAGGAGCAGGCATCCGCCCCGGGCTTGGACCCTCTTCTTGCCCCTTACAGAATCAGAGACAGAGCCTCTGTCTGCTCCAGTCTTTCTCCCCCTTCTCTGCCAACCCCTCATCTGGCAGCACCTGGGGGGCAGGGGGCTGTTAGGCATGTACTGTCCCCTGGGTGCGGTGACACGTACCTGTCACCCTGGCACTCTGGGAGGCTGAAGCAGGAGGATTGCAAGTTCAAGCCTAGCCTGGACATCTTAGTGAGACCCTGCCTCAAAATGAAAAAATAAGGACAGGGGATGCAGCTTAGTGCAAAGGTCCTCGGTTCAATCTCCAGTACTGCAAAAAAGAAAGAAGGGCGAGGGAGAGGAAGGAAGGAAGGGTGGATGGAAGGAAGGAAGGGTGGATGGAAGGAAGGAAATGCTGAAGGACCCAGACTCTGGTCCTAGCTGACCCATCCAGGGCTGGAGCCTGGGGACTCGCGACGCTGGACTCCAGTGTGCTTTTGCCAAAGGAGAAACTGAAGCCCATAGTGGGGAAAGGTGCTGCCTCGGGTCACACAGAGGCGGTGCCCACACGGAGGCAGGACGGGGTCTCAGCCCCCAGCTCCACTTTCCTGGACTCCTCAGCCTCCCTCGGCTCTGAGATCAGGGCAAGTGTGGCGCCCCGGGGATGAGAGACCCTGTGCCCGGCCTCCGGGATGGGCTGTCTGCTGCTCCTGCTCGGGAAGGGGGTGCCCCACTCCCTGAACCCCGGGCAGGAAAGGGGGGCTGCCATCCCCTTCTTTCCTGGCACCAGCAAGGACAACAGGTCCCTGGGGAAGGCAGTGGAGCCTGGTCTCCGGAGGCCGCAGGAAGCAGCTGCTATCTCAGGAAGCCAAGGACAAGGCCAAAGGTGGCCAGGGAGCGAGAAAGACGCCGCCACGGTGCAGGGTCGGGGCCTCTGGGCCGGGGTCCCTGCGGAGGGCTGGGTCATCGCTGTACCCAGACTGCAAGTTGTTCCCGTCCCTGTTGCTGCGCCGCAGCCGAGCCCCCCACTTGCCAACTCCAAGTTCTCGCTGTCCTGACTCTGCCGCCCTAACAGCTTCTGGGGAGCAGCTGGGTCCCCGAGGACACCGTGGTCAGCCTTGCCGGACACCCCAAGCCCCTTGCCGGCCCCTCCACGGAGATCCGCTGCCCAGGTCAGGTGTGCAGAAGGCCAGGTCCACCTGACGGGGAGGAGGGAGGTCGTGCGCCCATTGGCCCCAGCAGCTGCTGCCCAGGCCCAGCTCACTCTGAACCCTGAGCTCTTGACCGCTCTTCTTGGTCCAGAAAATTATTATCATCATCATCATCATCATCATTATTTGGTTTTGTAGACAGCGTCTTGCTGTGTAGCCCATGCTGGCCTCGAACTTGTGGCAATCTTCCTGCCTCAGCCTCCTGAGTGGTGGGGTGGCAGGCTGTTGGGAGTCTCCTAACAAGCTTTCGGCTGCAGGAGGCGCTGGGCAGCCTAAGCGGGTGCAGGAAGTGGAGGGGCAGGAGTCCAAGCCGGGGCCTCAGAGAGAAGTGTGTCCCTGAACCCCTGCACCTTGACAGAGGCCAGCGCTTGGGGGACAGCAGGGCGGGGAGACCCCTCACAGCCACCCCAGTCCTGCACTGCAGCCCCACGATGTCTCTCCAGGCCACAGGAGAAGAGAGAGCCCCTCCCCGGGCCCCAGAGGCTGATGCGACCCCTGCGCCGTGCCCAGCATCAAAGGAAGAGCTGGGCCTCGCTGCGTCCACCTCAGTGTAGGTGTGGACGCCACCGGCCAGGCCTCGGGACGCCGTCGGGCTGGCCTTGCTCTGATGCCCTCGAGCTCCAGCACAGTCTCACGCTCCTGCCTGCCTTTCCCAGCTCCTGGGACTTCCGCACCAAGTGACATCCCCGGCCTTCTTTATTGTTTTGAGACAGCGTCTTGCCAAATTGCTAAGTTGCCCAGCCTGGGCCTGAGCTTACAGCCCTCCTGCCTCAGCCTCCCAGAGTGCTGGAATCATGCCCAGCACCCAAACTCCCTTCCGTGTGGCCCCAGAGTGACCCCAAGGAGAGCAGGACACAGCTGTGCACCCTCACCAGGCCAGACAGGTCCTGCGACGTCTCCGCTCCGAGAAACCCCCGAGCCTGGGACCCGGTCCACCTTCTCCCCTCCCGGCACCACAGGCCCAGGGCAGGGTAAACCCTGACTCCCAGCTCAGCACGAGGCTGTGAACCCATCCCCAGCCTCGGGGGACCCCCCCAGACCGTCTCACTGGGCCAGGACTGTCTGACAGGTGCCCAGAGACGTCCCCCTGAGGGTGAGGCTGGCAGCCAGATGAACCCTCAGTCCCGCCAGGCTGCGGGGTCCACACCGTGGTACAGCGAGGGCATCCCGGGGTGCAGCCTGTCCCTTCCCCCCCGACCCCGGCCCTGACCTCACGGCTGCAGGGAAGCACGGCTCCTTCGTGTCTGGAAGGGGTCTGTGTCCCTGGGTCCTGGTGGGGCAGGGACGGAAGAGGACCCCGAGTCCATGCCCTGGAGGCCGCAGTAGAGAAGCAGAGCTACATATGTATATATCTTTTTCCATTTTCTCTTTAAAAAGGAGAAGGGGGGTGCTTGGTGTATAAAACTCAGAAGGATGGGGAGAGGAACATGAAAGATGTGATCCGCAGCCTCCCTTCTCCCCAGAGACAGCCCCGTCCCATGTGCTGATTTCCCAGCTATCCTCCCCGCCCCTCTCAGAGCCTCACAAATAAAGTGTCTCCCAGCTGCCTGTGAGCTCATCTTGTTTCTTCGCCTCGATTTACGGAACCAGTTCTCTATTGCTACATGTTTAATTTGCTTCTGTTCTCACCATGACAAATAATAGCGTGGTCCATAACAGCACAGGGCTTTATCCACGCTTGGAGTTCTCTTTAAGGACTTGGGGCCGGGCGTGGTGCTGCGCACCTGGGATCCCAGCTGTTTGGGAGGCTGAGGCAGGAGAGTCATGAGTTCAAGGCCAGCCTGGGCAATTTAGCAAGAGGAACAGAAGGAGAGAGGAGGGAGGGGAGGCAGAGCGGATGAAAGAGGAATTGGGACCCACTGTGTACACGCACCGGGATGTAGGTGTCGTGTACTGAAAACGTGTTCTAATAAAAAATAAAACAAGTTGACCATACAGAGAACAAAGCAAGCCACAGTGCCAGCGCTCACCGAGTGCAGATCAGGACACTGCAGTCACCCTGCTGAGTGCACAGTTACCGAGAACCCTTCAGCGCCGTCAGCGATCTCCGACGGCCCCCGCAGCACGCGTGCCGCAGACGTCGCTTGACAGCTAGAAGCCTTCATCACCACTCCTGCTCGCTGCGCTGGGCAGCCGCTCAGCCCTGAGCGCCGGAGTCCGTCCGCCTGAGCCGCTGCCCCTGCCGGGTGTGCCGGTGCACACGTCTGTGACCCCAGCACTCGAGAGACTGAGGCTGGGGGATTGTAGACTCAAGCCTGGCCTGAGCAGTTCGGCAGCTCAGCAGACCCCATCTCAAAAGGAAGGTAAAGGGGCTGGAGGTACAGCCAGCATGAAGGCCATGGGTTCAATTCCCTGAACTGCAAAGAAAAAAATTATGTTTTTGTTGTAAACCAACCATATACCTTAACAGTACAGTTTATCTTTTGAGTAAAACAGTTAAGTATGTTCCGATTAGAGATGACCTATTCTAAGAAGAAATGTTTTTAGATGAAAAAGGATTTTATTCTAAAATCAAAATGTAATACACAGGGAGAAAGCCAGAGTCTCCAGTCCTTTATGTTGAAAACAACAAATCTTTCTTTTTTTTTTTTTTTTTTTGGTGCCAGAGATCGAACTCAGGACCTTGTGCTTGCAAGGCGAGCACTCTAATCACTGAGCTAAATCCCCAGCCCCCAAATCTTTCTTAAAATACGTGTTTTTGGTAAAATTTACAAAAGAACAACGCTTTTGCCTTTTACTGCAATAATTTCTCATGTTTTCTACTGTCTTTTTCTACTGGCTTCGATCGCTTGGGGAAATTAAATCTTAAAGAGTGAGAGGTTTCAAGTCTTAAATACGTGTGCACAGCTCTGGTAAAATGTTTTCACAGTGATCTGCGATATGCTTTGTTGTATTTTAAAGTTTAATTGTAGTCATGATTGTTCTCTTAACGAGGTAGGATGGAAGAAATAAAGCTAGCAGACAGGACACATGGAAAAATCATAATATTAAGATTGTATTTTTAAGGAAATTGCAGATGTAGGATACAGTTGAAGCTGCCCAAGGTTGCAGTGCCTTTTTCCTTTCCAGGAAATACTCTTAAAAACAATTCCTGAGTCCTAGAGACACAATGAGAGCTTGCCATTGGGCCAGGGACCTCGCCCTGAGAAAGCTGTCCGCTCCGGGTCCCAGGTCACCGGGAGCCGCGCGTGCAGACGGCTGTGAGTTCCACGAGGCCCCACAGCACCCCGGTCACCGGCCTCGAGGACACCTGCCAACACGGGCACCCGGCCCTGACCTCCACGCCCTCTGCTGTGCGGGCCACACGCATCCTGCGTCCTCTGAAGGTGGACGTTCGGCTCCGTCCAACCACCTGGCCAACGACCAAGCGTCCCCCACCAGCCCTGAAGAGAGCGCCAGCTACTCTTCCCTGTGTCCTCAGTCCTGAAAGGAAAGGTGGACCGGGGAGAATCGGGGCTGACAAGCCTCATTTTGCAGGGTTTTCCTAGAGGATGCTGCAGCTATGCCCAAAGTTTGAAGGCGAGGGAGGATATGGAGCAAGGGTCCAGTACCCTCCGCTTCGGTTTCCCCACGGAGGGGGAGCCTGGACCGCAGAGAAGCCCAGACCTCGCGCTGCACCTGTAGACAGGCTAAGGGCCCCAGATTTTGTCTGTCCTCTGTCCTTAGGGGAGCCTCTGTGTCATTGTTACCGTCTGTCAACAACAACAAAAAGATGCGTGTGGAACAGTGTGTTTTCCGCCCCGATGTCATTCACACTGGTTTACGCTTTTAGGAATTGGAAGGACGAAAGGATTACATTTCTCAATTCAACTCCACTACACCAACTGGGTCTGCTTTGGTTTTGTTCCTCTCCTTTTACGATTTCCTTGGAAACTTTCTAGCTCTTGCCTCTCGATTTCTAATGTTTTAAGGTGCAATCCGGGGGAACTCAGCCGGGGAAGGCTCTTCCTAAACTTGCACCGTTGCTGAAATTTGGCTACAGAGTGTTGGCGAAACTGGCCCCAGTTTCCTGACACTTCTCCAGTGTAAAGGTGGCCAGCCACCAGGAAAGCCCAGCACTGAGGGACGGCAACCCGCAGGCAGTTAATTAGCAGTGTCCCCTGGGAAGAAAAATACACTCAGACATGGGCAGAAATCATCAGGATGAGGAAGGAGTCGCCTGTGTCAACCCTACCAGAGCCAAAGAAGTCATCGGAAAAACCATTCTAAAATGGGTGTGACAGTGCAGGCCTGTCGTCCCAGCACTTGGGAGGCTGAGGCAGGAGGATGAGAAATTCAAGGCCAGTCTGGGAGCAGCGCAGAGTTACTGAGAACCCCCGAACAGCCCAGGCTGCCCCACCTGACAGCGCCATCCGGCTCCTGACCAACAGCATGTGCTGTGGGTCTGGCCCACCCACGAGGACCGAGGTCGGAGGAGTCAGGCTGGGAGGAGGAAGAGGCTGGAGGGAAGAAACAGGAGCAGGAAGGCAGAGCCCAGCGGGGGTGGGCCCGCCTGTGGCGTGAGAGGATCTTGACCGCTGTCCATCATGCTGGCCCCGGGCCCGGTACAGAGCACAGCCCGGCCCTCTGGAGGGAGCCGCGCAGGCCGAGGCTCTGTGGTGCAAAGAGGCACCTCTGTTTTTACCTTTTCTCTTGCCTTGTTAAAATTAAGTTTTGCTCATATTATTGCTCATTTTTTGCACCATTCTTTCTTCATCTATGGTATGGAGATCCTACCCTCTCTTTTTTTTTTGAGACAGGATCTCCCTCTGCAGTTCAGGCTGGCATTAAATTCAGTATGTAGCCCAGGCTGGCCCCAAACTCACGGGTATTCTCCTGCCTCAGCCTCCCGGGTGCTGGGATAGCAGGCGCACCCACCACAGCCAGCTCTATCCTCAACCTTTGCAACCCGAACAGGGTGCCGGTGGGGCCAGGCCAGGCCCGCCTGCAAGCCCACAACTCCACACACATCCGACCCACAGCAAACTAGCACGGCACCCGCGTCAGCCCACACAGTCCCCGTGTGCTCCGAGTCACCTCTGAGCAGCTTAGATCCCAGCACCAGGTGAAGGAGCCAGCATTTGTTACAGTGTGTTGTTCAGGGAATAAAGACAACAAACTCAGTATGTGCTCGTTACATATACACTTTTTAAACATCTTTTCCATCTGTAGTTGGCTGGCTCTGAGGTGGCTGGACTAGCAGATGCCAAGCCCAAGGGTGCCGAAGGTCGCTGTTGTCCTCACCCTCCTCAGCCTCCCGGACGATGCAGGTCCCAAAGCCTCGTTGCTCTTCACACCTCCTCCGGGCTTGTGGGTGTGATTTTCTAGTTTTGTTTTTTTCTGTGCGTGTGTGTGACTGGAGATTGGACCCAGGGCCTTCACACTGAGCTATATACTCAAACTTTTTAAAAATGTTTTTTTGAGACAAGGTCTCCCTAAGTCACCCAGGCTGGACTTGACCTTGCAATCGCCCTGCCTCAGCCTCCCGGAGTGCTGGGATGACAGGCATGTGCCTTCGGGCCCAGCATGTCTAGGATATTCTTGAGTATTTTCAGGAGTTCCAGTTTGGTGGTCATGAATTTCTTAAGATGTTGTCACAGGGCTGGGGATTTAGCTCAGTGCTTAGAGTGTTTGCCTCGCAAGGATTAGGCCCTGAGTTCGATTCCTGGTACCAAAAAAAAAAAAAACGTGGAATAAGATGTTGTCACAGAATGTCCTTACTCTTCCATCAATTTTGAAACTTTTTTTTGCAGTATAGATTAGTCTGGGTTGGAAGTTGTTTTCTCTTAGGGCTTCGAACACTTCACCCAAGCCCTCCTGCCCTTTAGAGTTTGTTTTTAAAGGTCTGCTGTAATCCTGACGGGTCTACCTCTAAAAGTCATTTTTTTGCTTTCGTGTGACAGCTTTTAAGATTCTGTGTTAGACTTCTGGGATTTTGACTATGGTGTTTCATATGGAGCTTATTTCTTCACCAGTTCTTCAGCGTTCTGTAAAACTCACTTATTTGAGTGTTGAGTTCCTCCCCGATATTTGGGAATTTTTCTGGGATTTCTGTGGACCTATTTTGTTTTCCATGTGTGCTGTCCTCTAAGTCAGTTAGCCTTAGGTTAGTCTTCTTAGCATCCTCTAGTCGCTGTTGGATGAGTTTTTCTGGATGTTTTATCCTGTTTAAGGTTTCTCTGAGTAGATCATGTGATTCTCTTCTTTTTTCACTGCTGGGGATGGAACTCCAGGCCTTGTGCTTGCGAGGCAAGTGCTCTACTACAGAGCTAAATCCCCAGCCCTGTGACTCCGTTTTGTCCTTGATTTCTGAAACCCTCTCTCCATGTTGGTCATTTCTGCTGTTTAGGAATTCTTTAGCTCTGGGATTTCTGTCTGGCACTTTTTTGCGGAGGCTCTTTCTTCGGGAAATCTGTCATTCACGTTTTGAAACATTCAGTCAGCTATTCTTTGTCCCCTTCGTAACCGTATCAGTCGGTTCAACTGCTAGTTCCACTTCGGGCTCGCTGGGTTTCTCTGCTCCCTCTTTAACTGTGTCACGCGGTTCTCTCTCTAGTGTCTCCTGGATGGGGGGGGGCGGAGAGGGAGTCTTCGCAGGCATTGTGTTGTTTTGTGTTTCCATGTCCTGAGCACAGAGCTCAGAGAGAGTGAAGAGAATCTGTTCTAAGTGTAAGATTTCTCCAGCTAATCTGCTTTCCAGTCATGTGCTATTGGCTTTACCCGTCCAGGGGCACTGCCTCCGAGTTCAGCCGTCATGCGATGTGAGGCAGACCTGCAAGTCGGCAGGAAGCTGGGAACTCAGGGAGTCCCGAGAATGGGCTTCCCAATAAGGATGATGCCTGCTGAGCAACACGAGAAATACAGGCTCTCCGCGCTGCCAGGCAGCCTGTGGGGCAGCCTGTGAACTTTTTGAGACAGGGTCTTGCTACACAGTCCAGACTGGCCTCGAACTCTTAGCGATCCTTCTGCCTCCGCCTCCAAGTGCTGCGATTACAGACATGCGCTGCCACAGCCGCTTTGAAATGTTATTTTTGTGGGAATCTTCCTCAACCGCCTGCAGCTGCCACCTGCCAACATCTGGGCGGAAACTTCCACCCTCCCTCCCAGTAGATCAGAACTTGCTACCTACTCCCCAGTCCCACGGTGGGGGACATGCCTGTTTCTCAGAGGTCCACGGGGAGGGAGAATCAACGTCCCTTAACAGCTTACTGTCCTAGGCTGGTGACGCGACTGACCGGGGACAGGGGAGCCCGTTTCTGTTAAGTATCAAGGGATCTTTAGACACTCTGGAAAGAAGTCCTTTGTGGAGTAATGTGGTTTACAAAAGCTCCTAGTGTCGAGCTTGTTTTTTCTTTCTTTTAACACTGTCTTTCACGTGCAGAACTAAGTGGCTTTTTGTCTGTGCTGTGCAGTGCCGGCCTGGAACCCACCAAGACACAACCCAAATCCAGACGCTTTCCATTTTGTCAATTCAGCTTTCTACACTTCTGAGTTAACTGACCTAGCGTGGGTCCACGCACTTGTCTGCATTTTCCTTTAGCCCCATGTGATTCTACTACACACCCAGGACCGTGGACCGCTGCGTCAGGACAGAGCGGGCAATGGCAAGTCTCTCGGCCCCCAGGAGATGAGAGGGCCCAGCCCCGTGCCGGGCAGCGCAGGGACTCAGAGAGAAGAAGACTGAACAGAAAAGCACTCTGGGAGGAATCTGGAGCGCTTCCAAACAGTGGTGTCTAATGACCGATGCCAAAGCCTCACTAGAGCCACAAGGCACATGACACAAGCCCCAGGGATGCCTGCCATGCTGGCTCCACCCTCGAGCTCACGTGCACTGCATTTCAGGAAACCAAGGCAGGGATGATCCACAATGGGCCACAGCCCTGCCCCGGAGTGTGCAGTGGTCCTGGAGGAGAAGCACTCCGGGCTCCCCCAAGAACCACAGGCAGGAGGGACTGCCACGCCCTTAAACCCTAGTGACGGTGTCAAACCACTTGTGCTGGCACCTAGGTCACATTCTGACGTTACCTGTGACCCGTGTGCCCAGCACCTGGAACCGGTTCTAGTCCCGTCACTGGGGAGTCTGGCACCTTCAAAGGACAGAAGATTCAAGCCCAGCGAGGCAGTGGGGCTGCTGCAGGTCACACATGCTCCCCGCAGAGCAGCCCGGTTTGGCAGGGACCTCGATCCACCAGGCCCCGCCCCGTGCTCGGACTCCTGGCACAGGGTCAGGAAGGGGCAGCTTCTGGGAAGGCAGGGACCCAGGACAGCACGGTAACCACCACCACACGCAGCTTCGGCTCTGGAACCTGTCCCTGCTCTTTGGTCACCGCCCCCCACAGCTGTCCCCTAGCCTGGCCAGAGACAAGAGCCCAGCATTAGCTTTCACATTTAATCAATGGAAAACAAAGACCACCAGAGTCAAGAATCAAGAGTGAGCTGGTCAAGGGAGGAGACAAGAAGGGCACCTGGACTGAGTGTGGACTGTGGGGGACAGGGTCCTCATTCTCCTGAGGGCCCCCAAAGACAGGTGGGGTCAGCTGGGAGGCAGAGGGGCCCTGCCCCTTGGGGGTCACTGAGAGGCGAAGGTGCAGGTCTGCACGGACCCTTGAGACCACCAGAAAGGGCCCCGCTAGCCCCTATCTTGTCTGGCTTGGGTGGGGGCATTCGAGGTTAATGACAGGGGAGAGGTCCTTCCTAGGGAGGGGACAGCAAGTGACACCAAGGCCCCTTCCACAGTCCCTGCAGGCTGGGGCTCAGGCCAGGAGCGCAGAGCCGAGGACCAGGGAAAAGGAGGGAAAGGGGCCTGCACACTGGGTGCAGAGCCAGGGAAATGAGGTGGATGTGTGGCCACCACCTCTCCTTGCACGACCTACGTGAATGCAATGAGATTCCAAGAGAATAAATATATCTCTAACATTTGTGATAAATATTCTGTTCTCCCTCCCCCCCAGGAATCAAGCACACAGTGGTTCAGGGCCAGCTCTGGCTGACACTGCAGCAGAGACCAACTGGACACTCAGAGAGGCCGGGAGGCAGGATGGGGGTGAAGGGGGTAGGGGTGTCCCAGGTGTCCCCTTTGAGGATGGGTTGGGGTGTCCTGGGGAGACCCCTGGGAGACGGGAATGTCCTAAGCCACTCGCTGTGAAAACAGGGTGAAAGGATCCTGAAGGTCCCCTGTGAGGACAGGATGGGGGGAACCTGGGGGTCTGGCCTATGGGATCACCTGGAGCACAGGGTAGGGGGTGTCCTAGAGTCCCACGTGAAGACAAGGCAGGGAACATTCTGGGGACACCCCAGAGAGGCCGGCATAGGGGCACCTCGGGGGATCCCCTCTGAACACAGGGCAGAGGGTCCCAGGGGTCCCAGAGCTCCCCTGTGAGCGTGGGCTCACCTTGGGAGGACTGAGAAGGGCAAGGAGTACGATGTGCGGGGATGTTTGAGATGGAACTCTCTTTATGAAAGGGATTCTCTCACTTTACAAAAAGGCCCTCCCCAAGGCCTGGGGGTGACACCCAGGTAGGGGACAACAGGCGAATAGAGGGACACAATCTGAGAGAGCTGGGTTCCAGCATCTGGGACATAGGTATCTCAGAAGCCCCACACAGAGACGCCAAAGAGAAGCCTCCAAAAGGAAACTCCCTTTGCTCCCCACCAAGCCCTGTGCATCCCAGGGCCCAGGTGCACACCAGGCGGGGCCACAAGCCGCACACCTGGGCTGTGACAGCTGGGGCTGGGGTGCACCCCACCGTTTCCAGGTCAGAAGGGGCAGAGGTCGGGTGCAGGAAGCAGGATGTGTCCCCACTCCAGCCACGGAGAGCCCTCTTCCCCTCAGGAATGGAGAGCCTTCAGGAGAGGGCTAGGCAGTGAGAAGCTGGGGGTGGGGTGGGGGTACCCACTCCCGGCCCCTGGCCTTGCTGAGGGCCACCAGCCCATGGGGACAGCCTCCTCCCAGGAGTAGGAGCCCAGAGTGGGTGGTGCAAAGGGGCATGCGGCCGAGAGAGGCGGCTGGGCAGTGAACTACTGGCCGTATGGTCCCAAGCAGTTTCCTCTCTGGACTGAGCACTATGGAGGTGACCCCGAGAACCTCTCGGGTCTTGCCTGGCCCACAGAGAAGGATACTTGGAGTCCAGAGGGTGCAGGGGTGGGCAGCACCTGGGCACGAAGGTACCCTATGAATGCTCACCCCTGTCGGCGCAGCTGCAGCGCTGAAGCCGGTCCGAGTGCCCACTGGGGCCCGGGAGCCAGGGACAGGGCCTGGGGTCGTGGCTGGGGTCACCAGTGGAGACAGGGAAGGACGAGGCCCAGCGGGGCTCAGTACACCCAGCTGACGGGCACCCACTGGGGCTCCGTGCGCAGCTTGTCCAAGGCAGCCTGCAGCTCGCGGAAGGTTCTGTCCAGGCTGCTGTTGACCAGGCTGAGGTCGAAGTAGTGCCCGTAGCCCCGCTGGATGCGGCCACTCTCCTCCACCGTGCGCCGCAGGTCGGCCTCCTGTAGGAGGTGGGCGCCGTCAGGGCCCGGGTGCACCGCAGGTGTCTTCGCCGTACCCGGCGAGCCGGACTTGGCCGGTTTCCCCGTGGGCCCCCACCGACCCCGGGCAGCCCTTCTCCCCGCCCCGCACCGTGAGCTGCTTGGTGGACACGCCGCTCTCCAGCGCCGCCCGGTTCATGGCCCGCAGGGTCTCCAAGTCGGGGGCTTCGATGAACACCACGTAGGGGACAAACTCAGCTGTCCGCAGCACCTTCACCGCCTGCAGGAGGAGGGGAGCGCGGGAGGAAGGGCGCGGGGGGCGGGGGGCCGCGGGGGGCCGCGGGCGTACCTGCGGGTTGACGTCCAGCACGCACACCCTGCCCGAGGCGACCACGCCGCGGATGGAGTCGATGCGTGTGCCGTACAGGTTGCCCTCGTACTCGCCGTGCTCCAGGTAGCGCCCGGCGCGGATGTCGGCCTCCATCTCCCCGCGGGACACGAAACTGTAGCCCTGGCCCTCTCGCTCCGAGTCCTTGGGCCGCCGCGACGTGTCTAGGAAGAAGCGCCACACGGCCGTGGACACAGCACGCGGTCCCGGGCCCACCGCCGCAGCCCGAGCGCAACCCGAGCGCAACCCGAGCGCAACCCGGGCGCAACCCGAGCGCAGGCCGAGCGCAGGCCGAGCGCAACCCGAGCGCAACCCGGGCGCAGGCCGAGCGCAGGCCGAGCGCAGGCCGAGCAGAGCCCGAGCGCAACCCGAGCGCAACCCGAGCGCAGGCCGAGCGCAACCCGAGCGCAACCCGAGCGCAGGCCGAGCAGAGCCCGAGCGCAACCCGGGCGCAGGCCGAGCGCAACCCGAGCGCAGGCCGAGCGCAACCCGAGCGCAACCCGAGCGCAGGCCGAGCAGAGCCCGAGCGCAACCCGAGCGCAGGCCGAGCGCAGGCCGAGCGCAACCCGAGCGCAGGCCGAGCAGAGCCCGAGCGCAACCCGGGCGCAGGCCGAGCGCAGGCCGAGCGCAACCCGAGCGCAGGCCGAGCAGAGCCCGAGCGCAACCCGGGCGCAGGCCGAGCGCAGGCCGAGCGCAGGCCGAGCGCAGGCCGAGCGCAGCCCGCCCCTCCCGTGCCGCGCACGCGCTGGCGCAAGGCGTCCACGCTGGTAGGACCACAGAGCGCCCGGCTCGCAGGCGCGGCTGAGCCCGGGACGGCGACGGGCGGCCGCAGCGCGCAGCCTTGCCGGGCCGGACACCTCCCGCCCCCCGCGGGCCCGGGGCACTCACAGGGCACCGTGGTGCCGTAGCGGTCCGGGTCCCACAGGAGCAGCTTGTTCTTCAGGCTGCGCCGGCCCACGCCCTGCGCGCCGATCAGCACCAGCGTTTTCCGGCGGAAGGGCGGCATGCGGGCCACCTCCTCGTAGATGAGCAGCTCGTGGCGGTCAAACTCTGAGCACAGGGAGATGGCACTGCCCATCGGGCTGCTCCGCACGCGGGACGGAGCTCGGGGGTGAAGGCGGGGTGGCGGGAGGACCCGCGAGCACGCGAAGCGGTCCCGGAGGGGCGGAAGGGGCGCCACACCCACCGGCATTCTTGGTGGTCAGGTACATCATCCGCTTCTTTTTCTTCCCCGAAAGGCTGCCGCACAGGGTCCCTGGCCACGGGGAGACCGGTGAGCGAGGGGCGGGGCCCGGCGGTCCCGGCGGGCTCTGGGTGTCGCGGTCCTTACCCGACGTCGGGGTCAGCTCCAGGTCGCGCTTGACGAAGGCCTTCCGCTTCTCCTCCAGCAGCTGGCTGGGGATGAGCCCGGCGCTGCCCCCCTCCACGTGGCAAGCCTGCAGGGGCGCGCAGGGCTCTGCTGGAGCGGGGCCGCCCCGCGCCCCTGCCCACTTCGACCCCGGGACGCTGCAGGGCCCCACCTGCCACCAGTTGGCGTCGTCCTGGTTGACAATCTGCAGCACGTCCCCAGCGCTGAAGCGCAGCCCGGCCTCCTTGCAAGGGATGAGGTTGTCGCGGGCTGGGTCATAGTCGAAGTGGCATTTCACGAACACCTGGCCGGGGGGCGGCCGCTGGTCAGGGGCAGGGGCAGAGGACTGCGCCGTGGGAGACAAAAGGTGTGCAGACCACCCCGCTGCCCGAGCCCTGGCATCTGGGAGTGAGAGGCTCAGTCTAACCGTTGGGGAAGTGGCCCGGCCGTGACCCCGACTCTTCCCACTCCACCCAGCTCCCTTAGGGGAGCAGCGGGGTATGTGGGGCAGCTGGACCCCCACAGCCCACAAGCCAGGCGGCAGCTGCCTGGGCCATGACAACCCCAGTGCACACCCCTGCAGAGACCTTGGCGGCAGGGAGTCAGTGTGCACTGCACACTCGGGTACCCCGAGCAGAGGCAAGCACAGCTCCTTGCACATGGGCATGGGGGCCCACCCTAAGGCGGGCACATGTGACACCATGCTCAGAGGTTATGGGTAGCTGGGGACAGCCGCTTCTGCAGCCAGTCCAGCCTCCAGCTCTGCCTAAACCCAAAGTCTGGACAGGGGTTTCCCCAAGCGGGCCCTGGCCTGTGCTGGGTGGGGCGGGCACACCTGGCGTGGCAGGTGCGGCTCCTGGTAGCTGGGCAGGATCTTGAGGACGATGCTGCCGCTGGCGCTGCGCAGCAACTCCTGCAGGGCCCGAGGGTCACTACCCACTGGCTGCCCGTTGGCCTCCTTGATGATGTCACCCACATGCAGCAGGCCCTGCTGTGCCACCATGCCGCCGTGCAGGATGCGTGCGATGACCAGCTCACCACCCTCCACACGGAAGGTCACACCCTGGGGCCGAGGGCAGCGAGCTGAGCCCCATGGGTCCCGGGAGGTTCCCCCCCAGCTGTGTCACCTCCACCCTGGTCCCCTGAAGGGCCCTTCCCAGGGAGCCAGCCTGTCCCTGTCCCCGAGGACCCTCTTCCCCCGGGCCGCACCAGGTGCTCTCCAGCTGTCTTGCGGATGCCCACCATGCGTACTGCATCGGGGGGTACCGGCTGGCTGCTGAACGTGGGGTCCAGGCCAGGGCTCGGTGGTGGTGTCTCGTAGGTCTTGGAGGCCACTGAGTCGTGCGTCTCCAGGAGGGACTGTGGGGCAGTGGAAGAGGAAGGCCGTGTGGTTGAACCCCGGGTCCCCCACCATGGTCACCTGGGCCCACCCTCCGCCGCAGCCCACCTGGAAGTGTGGCTCCCGCAGGATATGAGCCAGCTCAGCTGCGGGACTGCTGCGCTCTGCCAGCTGTGCCAGGTCCCGCAGGATCTCCCGCACCAGCTCCAGGTTGTTGTCACGCACAGCCTCCAGTTTTGTCTCCTCCAGCCGCTCGTGGGCCTGGGGTAGGAGGACAGGTGAGGCCAGAGCAGGGGAGCCCGAGCCCTGCACCAGCACCGGGCGTCACCATCTTCCCACCCGAGTCCGCTACAGCGCCAGCCAGCCCAAGCTCCACACACTCAAGCATGCGTGAACCTCACCGCCCTTGCTCCCCAGAACCACGGTTAGGACCAGGTTGGAGCAAGGGGAATCCAAAGGACAAATTTCCCCTCATCCCCCTGCCCGGAAGGTCATCAAAATTGCACTGTCCCCAGCTCCCAAGGCCCCACAGTGTCCAAGTTCAAAGATGACTTCTCCCAGGTCAGGGCGGGCGTGGCCCCGAAGACACTGCCCCAGGAGCCTTAAAGTCACCTGGACTTGGGCGTGGACCCCAGACCCCAGCCAGGTCTCCTAGTGCGGGAGGGACGAGAAATCAGTGCTTGGTGCCGGGAGAGGACTCTGAGGAGGGGAAGGACCACCCTGCCGTGCCGAGGGTCGAGCTGTCCCTGCTCGGGGAGGCACATGCCTCAGCATGGTTCTCCTCCTCCGAATTGTTTGAAAGACAATTGAAGCCCCCCACCACACCTCACCCTGTATCTCCTACGACGCATTCTGCTCTGTGTGCCGTACCACACAGCCACACTGAGAAATTTAACCTCTACCTGATAGTCCTCGTTCACACGGTTACTACTGTCCCTAAAGTGTCTTCGTAATTCCACGTTTTCTGGTCCGGGATCTAATCAAGGATCGTGAGTTGCATTTGGTCATCACGTCTTTTTATTCTTTTTATTTATTTTTTTTTGAGATGGGGTCTTGCTGTGTGGGCCGGGCTGGAACGGAACTCGGTTTCCCTGGTGCAGGCTCTGAAGCTGGATTACGGGCATCACCGCTAGGCGAGGCCCTGCCGCAGGACATTTGTAGAGTCCCCGCAGGTCCCCTCACGGTCAGATTGAGGTCAGGCGACCTAGCAGGGCCCTGCGGAGATGACCTATGTCTCCTGCATGTGGAGACCCCGTGACTCTGTTCCCAGGAGCCCTTTGCCGGTGGGTTCGGCACCCACAGGACCCTCGCCGGAGTCGGTCATCCCGCCGGGGCTGCAGCACGGTCCTCCCCCAGCTCCGCGTGCGTTCACACTTCCTGACCGGTTTCCCGCTGAGGGGACGAGCTCTCCTCCCGCCCACCCGGCTCCCTGGTGCTGCCATGGATTTCTGTGCTTGATGCGTCCTGTCCATTACCCCTGCTGGCTGAGACACATCCCAGCTGTGTCCAGGGAGCCCCTTCGCTCCAGCATCCTGTGACGGACACGTCCCCATCCATCCCCGGGGACAGGCTCGACTTCACACTCCCTGCCCATCCCAGTCCTGGGGTCAGCAGCTGCTCCGAGAAGCCCTGGTCCCTTCCGACAGGGAAGGGAATCTGCAGACCAAGATCTGGGTCAGGGCGCTCAGCACTCCCAGGGGGTCAGGGTCTCGCTATGCAGTCCAGGCTGGCCTTGAACTCACTGTGTGGCCCACGCTGGCCTCAAACCTGAAATTCTCCTGCCTCAGCCCCCTGAGTAGCTGTGATAACAGGTTTAGGGCCGTGACACCTGGCTGTGGGTGTCATCTCTTTAGTGGCCATTGGTCGATACATAGAGTTCCAGTTGGGGCTGGGGATTTAGCTCAGTGGTAAGAGTGCTGGCCTAGCAAGCGCAAGGCCCTGAGTTCAATCCCCAGCACCAAAAAATAAAATAAAATAAAAACAGCAAACAGTTCCAATTAAAATTAAACTTGTTGGGAGTTTCCCCACCTTTCCCCGTTCTACATCACGCCTCCCTTCTCCTTCAATAAAAACTTACTTTGCGATGGTACAGATCTAATTATTTGTTCTGTCCTTTGGAACTCAAGAGAGTTTCAGAAGTGCCCAACACAAATCCATTGGGTCAGAACCAAGATCCATCTGCGCCGCTGGTCCTCAGATTGCCCCGGAGGCGGTGGAAAGATCCTCTGCTGTCGCTGCAGCCACCGCAAGGCCTGTGTGGCTACAGACATTGCAAATGCAGCCACTACAACTGAAGATCTAAATTTTTAATTTTATTTAAGCATTTTAAATATTGTCTTAGTGAATTTTTGTGCTAGAACAAAAACACCTGAGCCTGAGTAACCTATAAATGACAGAAATGTATGTCCTGGGAGGCTGGCAGAGGCTGAGGTTCCTGTCCTGGGTCCCTATGGTGGAGGTGGAGGGCTGAGGGGCTGTGACTCTCCCGGCCTCTCACACACATGGATATGGACCTCGTTCCTGGGGGCCCCACCCTGTGGTTTAACCACCTGCTAAGGGGCCACCTTGCCGGCAGGGTGGTGCACACCTTTAATCCCAGCACTCGGGAGGCTGAGGCAGGAGGATCGCTGGGAGTTTGAGGCCAGCCTGGGCTATAGAGACCCTTTGCAAGAAAACAAAAATATTTAGAAATAAGATAAAGGGCCTCTCCAGCCACCTCTTACTACTATGGCACAAAGGATTAAATTTCAAGTTGAATTCTGGAGGGAAGACAAACACTTGGACCATAGCGAGTGGCTACTCTTCAACAGCACGGCTGCCTCAGCCTACCTCCCACTTGTGGCGCACGGTTGGGATGCTGTGGGAGAGTTACCTGGATTAATTCCCTGTCCTGTGTGATCAGTGCGATTCAACGTGTGGATAGAAGCGCTTATCTACACTGAATGTGGGGTTGCTTTTGCACTCTCCATTTAATTTTATCTTCTAAGTATGTGCCACATGTACACGCCTCCAATTCCAAAGCTGTATGGAAGACAAACTCAAGTCTCAGTTCCATCCCTGTCTCTCCCACCCTGTTCACACCCAAACCCCAGAGGGAAGCGTTTGTGGGTTATTGTTACATTTCACAAATATTTTCCTTTCTTACATAAAAGGTAGAAGGCTGGGCAGGGTCTGGAGCTCAGTGGGAGCATTCACCCAGCACACACGACACCCTGGTTCCATCCCAGGACTGCCTCTCTTACCTGCTGTCCTGGGGTTGCCTGTTTGATTTGTTTGGCTCGTTGCCTGGTTTTATACTTAATACACACCAGGAATCACTGCACGCTGCCACGTGGAGAGCTTCCGCTGTTACTGTTTTGTTTGTTTTTGGAGACGGTCTCACTGTGTAGCCCAGGCTGGCCGCACACTCGTGGCAATCCTCCTGCCTCAGCCTCCTGAGTGCTGGGTGACAGGTCTGTGCCACCAGGCCCAACCATACTATTACTCTGTAACAACTGCATTTGGCTCTGCAGGCTGACCTGGAGCCCTGTAACTTATCCAGCCAGTACTTAGGCTGTTTCTAGTATTTTGCTATTGCAGACAATACTGGTGTGATTGACCACAGCAGGGGCTGAGTGTACGCAGACAGATGAGGGAGGTCGGTTCCTAGAAGGCTTGCTGGGTGAGGCAGTTAGTAGCGCATGGTTTTCCTAGATATCAACCAATTCCCCTGCATGGTCCAGCCTCGGGGAGGAAGAGGTTCGCCCAAAGCCCAGCCCGAGGTGCCCGTCGCGTCCCCGTTTGCTTTCTAAATGCAGAGCGCGGCCCAGCAGCTGCCCAGGGCCAGGGGCATCTGTGTGGCCCCCACTGGGCACCTCTGCCCATGTCACTTGCTGATTTCCTGTTTGGTTCTTTTCTTTTCTCTGTTTCCAAATGTTCTGTCTATATCGAGCTCGGCCCTTTATTTGCGACATCTCTGGCAAATCATTTTCCCTCGCTCGTCATTTGTCTTTCAAGTCTCCTTCTGGTGTTTTTGCCGTGCCAAGAAAAAAATAAAAATGCAACATGGTTGAATTTATTAATCCCTCATACATCCAGTGTTGAGGCGCATGTTTAGCCGGGGGCCATCCCCATGTTGTCCTCCAGGACAAGCATGTGGTCGCACCTGCCTCTCAGGTCCCTTGGCACTCACTCGCCGTGTGTGAGGTGGGGACCCTCTCTGGTGTCTTTTGCGATGACTCTGCACACAGCTTAATACTGTTTATTAAAAATTCAGGCTGGGGATTGAGCTCGGTGGGAGAGCTCACTGTAATTTTTAAAAACATATTCTTGCATTTTGATTTGCATGCTGAAATGCTTATAGATAAACTATATTACGTCTGCGACTTGCCTCAGAATAATTCAGGATGTGGGTGGAGGAACGGATGAAGCAAGATTGTTCACGGGCTGTTAAATGATGAAGTGGGGTGACAGAGGATGGGCGTTCAGGATACATTTCTGAAACTTCCCATAAAGTTTGCTAAGCCCATGAGACAGGCAGGTTTTTACTCTTTGTTTTACTCAGACAGAGTCTTGTTATATAGCTCAGGCTGGTCTCCATCTCCTGGGCTCAAGAAGTCCTCCTGCCTCAGCTTCCCCATAGCTGGGACTAAAGGCAGCTCAAGGTAGGAAAACATTAGCATCCTCTGAGCATTCAGTGATAGGCATGTGCTTGGCACACAGCACATGCTCAGCAGAGCTGGGAACTTTCCGCCTTGTCTTCCCCACACAGTCCAGCAGCCACCAAAACCACCCTGTGCTGCCGGATAGCGTGCTCCTCCTGGGAGAAACCCACAGTGGAGGGACGAAGTAGCACTGGGGACAGGGACCACGCTCCGGAGCTCGATCCCCCCCGGAGTGTGTGGAGCCAGCATCCTTGAGCTCACCGTGGCCACAGAGCCCCGACTGGACAGGGCGGCTTCTGCAGCCCTGCGCCACCCCGTGCCTGGGCAGTGCTGGGGACCGAGGCCCAAGAACTGAGTTTCGAGAATAAACAAGGCACCCTGGCATCGACCCTCTGAGCTGGGCCACGTGAGCTGGGCTCCTTGGGGTCAACAGGAGCCCGCGGCGGCCCAGGGGTCCTGAATTGGCTTTAGCAACCTCTGTTCTATCGACGGAGGACAGACAAGTTTCCTGGGGAGACACCCTTGGCCAAGAGTAGAGTCCGTACCACCCACACCCACGGCCCGCGGGCCCGGCTGGGTCCCTCCGGGGTCACCGCCGATGTCACGCATGGACAGAGGTCAGCTCTCCGGGCCAGCCTCAGCCCAGGCCGCTTCGGCCCGACCCCTCGGTCAGCCACACCGACCACTCGGCTCCGCGGGAAGAGCTCCGTGGGAGCAGCCGGCGGGGTCGGAGCGGGCTGGCGCCTGCGGGGACTGGGAAACAGCACCGGACTCGTCGCAGTCCCGGGGCTGGGACGTCTGTGGCTGGTTTCTCGGCATTCGATCTCTTTAGTGACACGAGAACAACCCGCACCCGGACCCAGACAGGATCCTGGCCAAGTCCCACACAGCCCCCAGCACAGCCGCCTGCGGGTCTCTGCCAGGGAATGTCTTCACCTCGGGCAGCCCTGAAGACTGTCTGCAGGATAGAGCAGTCTCCGCTGAGAGTTGTTTTCTTTCAGGGCTTGAAACACTTGAGTCCGAGCAGCCCTGGCCTTCGATGCGTGTGCTGGGAAGTCTGCTGTCATCAAAACGGGTTTACGTTTAAAAGTGATTTTTTTTTCTTTTGAGCCAGGGTCTCACTCTGTAGCCCTGGCTGGCCTCGGACTCGAAGCAAGCCTCCTGCCTCAGCCTCCCGAGTGCCGGGATTACAGGCCTGCGCCACCACACCAGGCTACTCTGGCAGCTTTTAAGATTCTACCCTTCTGGTGGATTTGCAGCATTCTGACTGTGATGTGTGGCGGCGAGGTCTTTCTCTGATGATGGCCATTTGGGCTTTTGTAAGCCTCACTTACTGTATGTTGAACTCTCCCCGTACTTGGAAAGTTTTCTGCTGATTTCTGCAAACCGATTTCCACTGCACATGTGCCGACTTTTGGTTCTTCTGTTGCTCCAGTTAGGCTTAGTTAGTCTTCCTCACGTGCCTTGTAGCTGTGGGTTTCCTTTCGCTGCGCCCTGGGTCTGCTCTAGAGGAGGGTGGGGGAGACACTGTGTGGCCAGTTTTCCCACCTCTCTCTTGCCCTGGCTGTGGGTGTGAAGGTCCACAGCTGGGCCCTGCTTCCGGCGCTGTGGTCCCGGCTTCGCTAGCCAGCATGTTTTGCCTGCATCTCAGGCTCTTTTGCGGACCGGGCTGGACCAAGGCCCTGCTTTTCTCCAGGGCCCAATTCGGTGCCAACTCCGTGACACTTACCCTTGCTGTCCCCCACCCCTGCGGCGACCATCCCTTTTTTCTCCCGATGCTGCAGATTGAGCCCAGGGCCTTCACACTGAGCTGCGCCCCCGCCCTCTTTTTAAGTATCTGAGACAGGGTATCATTCGGTCACTAAGTGGGTTGGTTGGAGCTGTCCATCCTCCTGCCTCAGCCTCCCAGAGTGCTGGTGTCACCTGGCCAGCTGTTTTTATCTTTCAAGAAAGGAAATACACTATGATTATAAAATCCTGGGGGCCAGATTTTTTTCACAAAATGCTGCTAGGTGATAACTCATTTTGCCTACTACTTCTCCACTCCTGGTTGTGGCGCTAAGACTCACCCTCCTGCAAGAGACCCGGCTCACACGGCAGCATCACATGCCAGAGGCCAAGGCCAACTCAAATTTCTGTGCTGACTTTTTTCCCTCTGCTGCTCTGATGCCACCCTCGGCAGAAAGGACTTGGGCTTGGAGCAGCTGGAAGATGGGGCGGGACCCAGGCAGCTAACAGGCCATGCTCGGCCCAGTGGCCTCTCTGCCCAGGCATGTCCTTCAGTCTTCCAAAGGCTGCGGGAAGCCCCTAGAGCTCTTGGGTTTGCGCCGACCGCCGTGACCTGCTGTAGCCAGTGAGACCTCAGCAGGCAGTACCAGCAGAGCCGGGGGATTCTGGGACTCGGGGTGCAGCCCCCCTCACTGGGAAGATGGCCATGAGGAAGCCAGAGCCACCCTCCTTGACAGCCACAGCTTCAAGGAGAGAGAAACCCGGCCACCTCAGGGTCACACCTGTCTCAGTGGACACAGACAGTGGCCAGGCCCTCCAGGCCACCCAGCCAGAAGAGCCGCCAGCCAGCCCAGGCCTGAGAGCGGTGCTACACAGGAAGCCAACCGACAACTGGGACAGGGGCCAGCCTCCGCCTGGACAGTCCCCTCTCAGGTCCGGCTTAACAATCGCCAGATGCTCGCTCTCCTCAGGCACAGCTTGCTCAGCCAGTGCCCGGCCACCTGCCTCGGGACGGGAGCCTCCCAGGAAGCCGGGTCCGAAGGCCAGGCGCATCACACACGGTCTCCTCCTCCCTGCTCCTCTGCGAAGTAACCGGGCCGTATGCACACTCCCCACTGACTCTGCCCTGCTGGTTCTCGAACTTCTCTCCAGGAGAATCGAGATTTCGCAGCTGGATCTTTAACCAAAGCGCTGTGTTAGCTTAGAAACTGAGCCACGGCTGTGTCCTTCTTAAAATCTGTGAGGAGGACGAGGAGGCTGGTCCCCTGGGTCGCGGTAAGACTAGATGGGAGAGCGGATACTCCTGGGAGAGCAGAGGGGTGGTCTCGTCGACAGGGCTTTGTGGCTTTTGTTCCTCAAAAGGCTGCGACAGGCCTTTCCGGAGATTTGCTTCCTGTGTGCTGTGCGACCAGGAGGTGGAGGAAGGCACAGATTCCTGGACCCCTCGACCTCCCGCTGGGCTCTCACCTGCTCCTGCGTGTATCTGGAGCCTTCTGAGGAACTTCTCAGACCCCGTAGCCTCTCGCCCTCCAGGGACCAGACGACTCAGAGGAGGCAAGACTATTCCAGCTCACAGCTCCAAAGCATGGTTGGCTTTGTGCCTGCGTGAAGGTACATCTGCTCACTTCGAAGCAGCCAGGAGATGGAGCAGGTAGAACCCGGAGTGGACAGCGGCAGGGAGCAGATGCGGCCCCAAGGCCACAGCCAGCCCTGCTTCCTCCTACCGGCTGACCAGCTCTGGGCCCATCAGGGGCTCGCACCCTCACGCCCCGCCCCTCCAGCATCCCGACGTCGTCACAGTGGCCACCGCAAGAGTTTACTTGCAGTCTGAGAGCACACAGGTGACTTCCCAGCCAGGGCACTGTGAGGTCCAGGACCGTGGGAGCTGGGGAAGCAAGACAGACTGGGGCCACCGGCAGACAACGAAGTATGGAGGTCACGGCTGTCCCCAACTCGGCACCTTCTCGGCCATAGTGGGCACACAAGAGACCGGTGCTGAGGAGATGGATGGATGGATGGACGGAGCTGGGCAGCGATCCCACTGCTGCAGAGCTGTCAAACGAGCTGGAAAAGCTGCCGGGGGCCGTGCCCTGAGGGGCGCCTGGCCAGAGCACCCCAAACCTGAGCTTCCACCACCCCAAG
Organism: Hystrix cristata; assembly: GCA_004026905.1. Classification (NCBI taxonomy): domain Eukaryota; kingdom Metazoa; phylum Chordata; class Mammalia; order Rodentia; family Hystricidae; genus Hystrix; species Hystrix cristata. The sequence goes on from PVJO010009927.1 coordinate 29,967, forward strand.
AGTCCCTCGTGCAGAGATTAGGGCTGAGGTGACCCTGAGATGATGCCACTGCACTGGTCCAACCAACGCTGCTCTGGAAGGCTGGGGATGCCAGGGGTCAGAGGGCCAGGGGCTCAATGACCGCGCTGCCCGTGTCCACGAGAACTGCGCCCGTGCAGGGCGGCTGCAAGGGAACAACCAGCAACAGCCTGCCTGCCTGGGGGGCAGCGAGTGCGCCGGCTCCCCACACAGACGCGAGGCCGGGGGGCTGATGCCAACCTGTCTCTGGCTAGGATGGCGACCGTGATGCACATGAACTGGAGGCCTCAGGACAGGCGCAGCCTCATCACCGCTCCATGTACGCAAAGTACAGAGACACAAAGACAGAGGACAGAGCGCAGGTGGCCGAATGTGCAGGCGGGCAGGAAGGGCTGGCGGCGTCAGCCTCTGCTTCCCCTGGGGAGGGACAGCGGAGGGAACAGGGAAGAGGCGCGCAGCACATCATACTGCGAGTCCCTAAAATGAAGGCGAGCACCAGGCGACGCTGGCATTTTCCACCTTCTTTTGTATTATCAATACACAGATATCCACTGGATGCCCAGTGTGGGGCACGCACATCTTGGGCTCTGGGGACAGAGCAACAAACCAGACGAACATTCCTGCCTGCAGAGCACACAGTCTCAACACCGGGGGTGCAGGGTTCCATTTGTTTGTCTGCTGACGGAGACAGAGCTGCTGGGTTGCCTTGGGCTCGAAAGAGCCTCCCACCTCAGCCTCCCCAGAAGCTGGGACTGCAGACGCCTGTCACCACACCTGGTTCTTGCTGTTCATTTTAATGAATGAGCATAATGTTCAGTCACTGAAGGGAAAAGCCACCTGCCTGCCTAACTTCTCCAGGCGGCCTAATCTCCTCTCCCTCAAATTTCTCAAAATTCACCCTCTGCGATTTTCCGTCATCTGCTCCGAACACCCTCCCAGCCTCCCGCCACCCCGCAGACGACCACGTGACTGGGGCCGGCCACAGCTGTCCTGCAGCAGAGTCCCCGCCAGCGGCGGGCACTGCCCGTCCCTTCCGCACCACAGGCGCCGCGGACATCCTGTCCCGCTCACCCAGCCCCAGGTGACCCTGGGAAGCCCGTCTTCTCACATCCCGACACCTGCCACAGCCCCAGACTCCCAGGTCCCCGCGGCCAGGCCTGTGCCCCTTCCATCTCCAGGTCTCTTGGACCCCGGGGCTGGCCACACGGCACACCCTGCGCTGCCCAGGTGCCCCAGAACTGTCCTCCTGGGCGTCTTCCATCTCGACTTCCACCTTCTCTTCTGCCACACTCACGCCGCAGCCCACACACCCTGCGACTTGGGCAGGCTTGGCCCTCACCCAGTCGCTCTCTCTCTCCTCTGGCCAGACCCACGGTGCTCAGGGCCAAGCTGCGGCCACCTCATGGCCCTCCACATCCGTCTGCCAGCGCACAGCACGACCAGAGCCCGTCAGGACCCACCACGGGGTCCCGAGCAAACCCACTTCCCGAGCGCTGCAGAGGACAAGAGCCCTACACGCCCCGGCCCTTCCTCGCCTCCTGCTCAACAAGGAGCATCCTCTGTCCCCTGCTGTCCAGCTTTCCCAGCTGAGAGTGGCACTGCCCCCATGGCCCCACACCCCACACCCCGCTTCCCCGAGTTCCCTCGAGCCTTGCAGCCTCAGTTCAGGGGCTCCCAGCGTCCCCCGGTAACAGGTCCCTCGGCTCCCAGCCATCCTCCCGGGGCTGCCACGGGACGATGCCCGACACCCTTGCTCACCTCTCCCCCGGCCTGCACCGCATTGAGCTCCCCGCACAGGCTCCTCGAGCCCTTCCTGTGCCGGGGTGCGCCCCATCCTCCTCTTCCTCTCACCGCCCCAGGCCAAGTCGGGCACCTGTGCCCAGCACCCCCAAGCCCTAGCACACCTGCTCTAGTGCAGCCTTGGGGTCACCCCTGGTGTGGTGTCCGCCACATGCCTGGCCACACCCCACTCCCCGGCACACTGTACCTTGGCCAGGGACCTGACGATGGGGCTCTCCATGATGCCTCGGAGGAAGATCAGGTCCAGCTCCGCGGCCCCGGTGGCGTTGGGCAGGGACCCCAGGTTGTCCAGGACTTGCTGCATGGCTGAGGGGAGACAGCGGGTGAGATGCATGCACACTGCAACCCCTTCCCCAATACGCAGGCGCTCTCCCCTGGCATGGCCACACTGCCCACCCACAGCTGGCCCGACTGTGCCGCCGCACCCTGTGTTGCCACGTGAGTCCCTGGCAGGGCCGGGCCGTACAGCAGGAAGTGGGGTCAGAGGGCTGGGCGCCAGGTGCCAGGGTCCACCTCACACCGGAGACCACAGCTCCTCACTCCACCTCCATGCAGCTGGAGCCCTGGCCTCGGCACCGTACCCAGCAGTCGGGGACGGGGACAAGGCAGTCTCCGAGGCAGCACAAGCTGCCGTCCCTGCCTGGCCCGGTCTCCCCCTCAGCTCTGACAAGGACCTGTGCCCCTCGGACCCGTGGCCCCCCAGGTGACATGAAGTCGCGCCAAGGCCCTGAATGCTGGCAGGACACAGACTCCGGACGGTGGAGGGCACACGAGGGCGGTGGCCAGGCCAAGTCACCTGAGGGTAGCAGACGCAGCCTGGACAGGGCCTGACTGTGCCCTGTGGCCAGGAGGAGGGGACAATGTGGGAGCCAGGGCTTGGGAGGTGCCCGGGAGGGAAAAGGCACAGCATGCGTGGGCACAGGCAGAGATGGGCAGGGGTATCGTTACTCTGCCACCTGCCACCCACGCCTCCATCTGCGAACGGCACCCCACCCCGAGCAGACGTGGCACCCTCTCCGCTCCCATCAGGGCCGCTCCCTGGGAAGGCTGGTGGTGGAGGGGCCGGACCCTGGCAAGGGCAGCGCAGGACTCCAGGGTCCCCAGCAAAGATGTCCCACCCACCTTCGGCCCCGACCCTCCTGCCAGACCTGACTCAGCCCCCCAGACTCTGCTCCCCTGTACTCTCCGGCCCACACGGCCCCAGCCTGCCGGCCAGGTGTGGGTTAGGACAGGGCCGGCAGTTGATGCCTTCCCTCCTGTGCCAGTTCTCCGGGGTGTCCCGGACCCTGCTGCGCGGAGAGGCTGAGGCGCCTCCCTCCTACCTTCCCTCTGCAGCTCGGCTTCCTCCAAGGAGCCCGGGGACAGACCCTCCGGGGAGGCCCCGCTGCCAGAGCTGCCAGCCATGGTGTCTCCAGCCAGCGCATGTCCCCACACCCTGGAGGCCGCAGAGGGGATGCCAGGCGCTGTGGAGCAGCCAATGGCGGTGCCTCCGGCAGGGAGGGGTGGTGGCGGAGTGGGGTGTGGTGGCAACGGAGCTCACCGTGCAGGAGATGGTGGTGCGATGCCCCTTCTGAGACCCGCCACTCACAGCCGGGTGGGGAAACCTGGTGGGGGTCTTGGCCCCAACTTGTCCCCACACCCCAGGTTCCTAGAAGCCCCAAGAGGGTACACTTGACCACCTGAGCCCTCAGGCAAAGGAAGCCTCTGGGTGCCCGAGGGCTGGCGGCAGCGAACACCCCAAAGGCCGCCCCTGCAGGAGGAGGGCGCCACGGCTACCTGTGGGGGGCACATCAAGGCTGGGGACATTTGTGCTGCAGGACCGGAGGCCAGTCACTCCGCCCCACACCCGTGCCTCTGGGCCCCTGCACCAGGAGGCCACACACAGGTGCGGCACTGGCCCTTCCTTCCCCAAGGACCAGGACGGGCACCAGGTCCCACACCCTGGTTACCATGGCAGCAGGCACATCACACACCAGGATGCAGCCCAGGGACGTGCGGAGGGATTTAAAGGGACAGCTCCAGCAGAGAGCAGCCCAGCATCCTCACCTCGATTCCTCAAAACCAAGGGGGTGAAGGCGAGAGGGAGAGGCCGGGGGTTGGAGGTGAGAACCTCATACCTCAGCTGCGCTACCACCCCACTCTCCCCAGCCTCAGGAAAGGGCTTTGCTTTCCTCTGGGACCTGCAGAGCCCAAGGCAGGTCTCCATCATCCCAGGGGAGGGGCATCGAGACCCCAGGTGACTGGGGCAGGGTTCACTCCAGCTTGGTTAGGCTGGGGCTGAGACGGCCTGGGGTGGTGGCCGGGGCTGGCTAAGGGAGGAGGGGCACAGTGCAGCCTACAGGATTGACCCAGGGCTGCAGGGCCCAGAGCCTCTCAGAGAGCAGCACCCCTGCCGGGCCTCCACGCCTCTCCCCTCCTGTCCCGGGCCCTCAGGCCACACCGATGGGCACTGTTAATGGGTTTACAGGCAGCCCTGATGGAGAAGCTTCTAATCGCGGGCTTGGGAGGGGCTTTGTTGCCCCAAGCAGCTTACGAAGGGGCCCTGGCCAGCTGGAGCAGAGGACAGGCTGGCCAGCAGATGAGGCACTGGGCCTCCATGACACAGAGGCTGGGCACGCTGCACAGGGAGTGGCCAGGGACACCAGACAGCTCAGGGCTACAGCACAGCCGTGTGTGGAGCCCCAGGATCCTCTGACACCCCTGAGAGTGCAGGACCCCTGAAGCGGGACGCGGACTTGGGCACAAAGCCCTCATCTATGAGTGGGGCCCGTGGCTATATTAGCACTCAGAGCCCTGGGCCCACCAAAGTTAAGGATGCTGGCCTTGCTTGTCACTCATTTGAAGGCAGCAGGTCGGGGTCGGAGCCCTGATACACAGGAGGAAACTCAGGGTCCTCAGGGCTGGAGGCTGGGCACTGGCTGCCGGCCTGCCACCTGTCCAGTGCCTGCCCCCTCACCTGGAACCACACAGACACAGCCACCCAGCCCTCTGTCCCCCAACCCTGCCCACCTCAGCTCATGCTGGCCTGGGAGGCATCGCACCTGCAGTTCTCCAGCCAGCCTGGCCCTACCCTGCCCTCCAGCAATTGTGCCCCTCAGCAGGCGCCCAGACCCCTGGGGTGGGCGAGTCTTATTCCTCCTCACCGGGGTGCCAGCTGCTGTGCCCACCCACCTGCCTCCTGCCCGGCCCCCCAGAACCACTGAAATCAGCCACAGCCCCCTCCTTACCTGACTCAGAGTTGGTGGCGGCAACCGGCATGGCGGGGTCACTGAGTGCTCCACACTCTGCGTCCTGGAGAGGAGAGAGGGGATGAGGGGATAAGGTCCGAGTGGAGGGGACACCACCCAGAACCTGGGGCTGGTGACAGCAGGGACCCCCGGAGCCCCAGGAGGAGGAAGGGCAAAGGACAGGTGCTTCCTGGGGAGGAGCAGAGAGGCCACTGTGCTGCCCACGACACAGCTAACAGGAAGGACGGTGGGGAACTGGGTCCACGCCCCTAGGACCAGGGTTTCTGCCGGCTTCAGTCCTTTCTGACAGCGGGGTGGGCCAGTCGGTCTGGTCCAGACTCTGAGTCCAAAGCAGGAGCTGTCAGCACTTCAGGTCAAAAGGTCCTGGAGAGCCAGAGCCACATTGGTGTGGACATGGCAGAAACATCGTGCCTGGTGGGGAGGTGCCATGCCCAGCTCCCTGAGGGCTCCCTGCTGCCTCAGTCTCCCCTTCTTAGCCCAGAGCTGGGACCCAGGCCCAGGCCCCCTGGATGGGCGCCCGGAGCCCCTCGCCATCACCTTCCTGGGCTGGGGGGGGATAAAAATCTCAATTCCCTGTTGCCATGACGACGGAGGCAGGGGTTCGGGCAGGGATGAGAGTGGGGGAGCCCGGGGAGCCGGTAAGGGCCTCAGAAAGGCTTCTCCCCGGGGGCAGGGTGGCTGCAACCCGGCTTCAGTGAAGCCCCTGCCCACCGCCTCCCTGCCCGAGGGGTCACCCGTGCTCAGGTGCGGTGCCCCGGACCCGAGCGCCGGCTCTCGGGAGGTGGTGTGCCTGGGCCGGCACCGAGGCGCCCATTCTCGGTGCCCATTCCCACCGCCCCCTTCCCAGGGCACAGCGCCCGGAGGGAGCGGCTGGAGGGTCAGCAGAGCCCCGGCCGGCCGCATGGCAAGGGCAGTGCCGGGGGCTGGGCCGGTGCCCGGGACCTGGGCTGGTACCTGGGGTCTCTCGGCAGCGCGGGGAAGCCCAGGGCCCCTCGCCTACCCACCCATCCGCAGGCTCCGACGGGACCTGGGCCGGGCAGGGATGAGGTCACCGGGACCGCCCCGCACCCCGCCGCAGCCCGCGGCTGGGGACCCGGAGCGCGCAGCCCCCGCCCCGGAAGCCGGCTCTTACGTAACGGGGCGCGGGTCCGCGCGCCCCGACCGCCCGGGGTGGGCGGGGGCGCTGCCTCGACGGAGGTGGGTGCCCGCGACCCCGAAGGCGGGTGGGGCGCGCTGCGCGGGGAAGGCGCGGCCGGGTCGCCGGGTCCGCGTCCTCACCCACCTGCGCCCGCAGCGGCTGCGCGGCGATCGGGCCGGACCGGCGCGCGGGGCGGAGCCTGGGGAGGGGACGCGGGGACGCGGGCGGGGTCCCGGGGCGCCCAGACCCTCCGAGCCGGCGAGCGAGCGAGGGCGGCCACGCGCGCCCCCCGGGCCCGGGCCAGGGGCAGCTCCTCTGGGCCCGGCCTTGAAAAACATTCAAAGAGAGAAGATGTCTTCCTGAGCGGGCTCCAGACCCTGTTTTGTACTTTTTCGGGGCTGGGAATTGAACCCAGGGCCTCAGGCCAGGCAGGCAGCTGCACCCGGCCTGCAGGCCCCGCCTTAGCCCTGGGCCGTGCACTGGTCCGGGCCCCACTTGCCTTTGCCCAGGCCCAGCCCAAGAACTAAACTGGGGGTCGCAGGTGAGGTCCTGGGCTCCCCCCAGCACCGGGAGGAAGAAAAGAAAGGGTTTTAGAGGTGCTGCTCTTAGAGGTGCTGGGCCTGGGGACCGCAGCACTCCAGGCCAGCCCCACACCACCCTGACCTCAGCGCCTGCCTCCTCCACTTTTCCCTTGTGGCACACGTGGGCACCCCTCTTCCTTGCTAATGGGGCCCCCAAATTAGAAGCGACTGCCTCCCGGTTTTCTGCTTGGAAACCAGAACTAGGCTGGACTTGGGACCCGATCCTGGATGCAGGCCGCTGGTCCTGGGTCCCAGGAGATTCAGCTCCCCAGGGCCCAGAGGAGAAAGGTTTTCATGCAGGGACAGAGATGTGCCACAGTGGGGCTCGGGGTGGGGGGACCCAGGGAGGAGACGGAAGCTATTCAGTGACATCACAGGCTTCTGTGACCGAGAAGCACCTTGCTCCCCCTCTTCTTTGCCTCCAGCCAGCTGACACTCCCTGCTGAACTCAGGTAGGAGCCCTCTTCCCTCTAGGAAGTTCACCTCTGCCATCTCCCATCCACCCTGGCCAGGGATCACTTAGCTCTTGGCCTTTGGTCAGGAAGGGGAAGAATTTGAATCCCTCCCAAATGTGAATGACCCTGAGCCACTGTCACCCTACAGTAATGGCCTGCTGCCTCCTGCTGCACCCCCCCCAGGTCCTGAGACAGAGGCTCTGGTCCGGCCTGCCTGGCGGTGCGGCCTGCCGTCTGCACCCCATTAGTCACCTCGCACAATGTTGCGGCTCAGGGCCTCACAATCACCCATTGTTTGGGCCTCACAAGGGCCCTGGCTGCAGAGGCTCTGGGCAGGACACACAGCCCCCCCCCACCCCTTGCAGACAGGGTCCCAGCGGCCATACACGGGCTCTGCAGCTGAGCAGGGTCCTGCAGGAGGTACCAGTGGGGCAGGGTCCCCGGCTGTGCCCTCTGTGGCCAGTCCTCCCTCCCTACGGCCACCCCTGCCACAGCCCAAGGTCACCAGGGAACAGACAGTGCCTCCACTTCTCCCAAAGCCAGTCTCTCTTCTGGTGGGGTCAGCGCAGGACCTGAGCGCCAGATCATGGGCAGGAGGGGGACTCAGCCACCGCAAGTTTGGCGCCAAGCCGAATCCCACGTTGAGTGGCGTTGTGTGTTCCATGACGGCCAGCAGGGACTGTGAGGACCCCAACCTCTCTACTGCTCCGCTACCCTGCAGGAAGGATCTGCAGCCCTTTGTGCCCTGACAGACAGACAGACGGACAGCCCTGTAGGAACAGCAGATGCTACCATCTTATCTATAAACACCTGCTTACAAACTGCTATACGTCAACCATTGAACTATTCTGTAGATGAGAAACTGTTCATGTACATATGAGGAACTTTTTAAAAGATTATTTTAAACTAAAATAGAAACGCCAATATTTTCTTCCCACACCCCAAAGAATTTTCTCAAGCACACCTAGGCCCACCCCCACCTCTGGACCCATCTTCTAAAGGATGCACGGTGCCCCTTCCCCAGCCCAGCCTCCCCTCCTGGACCCCACCAGGTGGCCACCAAAGACCCCGTCCCCTCACAAGTGCGGTGGGCACCCAAGACCCCAGGTGCATCCACGGCCAGCCCCTGACCACCTGCCCTGTGTGTGGGCAGATCTGACTCGTGCGTGCGTGTGCGTGTGCGTGTGTGTGTGTGTGTGTGTGTGTCTCAAGCCAGCCATACAGCCTCAGTTTCCCTGTCTGCACCATGTGGTTCCAGCCCCCCACCGTGGACAAGGACAAAAAACCTCCCCACAATCACAGCCCCATCAGGCAGCAGGTCTGGCTGGCCCTGGCTCAGTGGCAGCTGGGCAGTGGCCTGATGGCCTCAAGACTCCTGGGGCAGACAGGGCCACCCCAAGGCTTGCAGAGCACCAGAGGGGCCACAGACTCTGGTGCGGGCACCGTGTAGGACCCAGGGACACACAGAGGACGGCTTGCAAAAGTCAGCATAGAGCAGGGACCCCATATCCACAGCCAGCTGGGTCCTGGGGCATCCTGTAGAGCCCAACATGAGGGCTGGGGTGCGGAGGGGCTCCAGAGTGCAGGAGCCAGGAGGGGATGGTAGGGCAGACCAGGCTGGACACCTTGGGGACCCGCAAGGCCCCTGGGTTGCCATTTGGAGACAGAAAGAAAGGATGGAGAAATGGAGAAGTGTCCCTGACTGGACTGGTGACTAGCAGGGGACTGTGTGTACTCACACACGTGCACATATACATACGCACGCACACAGGGTGCCACAGACAGAGACGGGGGTGGGGGGTGCTGAGCTTCCCAGTCTCACCGGGCCACACCGAAACCCAGGAGCAGAGCCCCCACCCCAGCCCCAGCGCCTGCTTGGTCCCAGGTGCGTGAGGCGATCGCAGGCTGCCTCTGCCCCAGCACTGCCCAGCCCTGCGTTCCCTCCCATCTTCCCCTCCTCTCCCTTCCCCCTCCCCTCCCTGGAGGGCAGAGGGGCCTCCTGCTCACCCCTGCAGGGCACAGGGCCGCCAAGCCCCGTCCTGAGGGGCAGAGGAAGAAGCCCTGGGGCAGGGGCATCCCACCTCGGACAGTGTGGGCCTGGCCATCGCCTGAGTGGGGTGGCAGTAGCACCGGGGCCCAGTCCGCCATCCAGGGCGTCCAAGGAGCTCGCCCGGGTCACACTGCAGGAGCTTAGAGGAGAGATTTGCTTTTTCCACCAATTATTCAATTTACAAAAATATAGTAATTCACAGAGATAGACAGCTGCACTTCAGTAACATTCAGCTTGAAGAGCACAGACAAGATCATTGGAGTTTGAAGGAATAAGCAGAAACAGTGTGCACATCCCCGATGGCCCCCGCAGTCATCCAGCAGTTTCACCTAGTCTGGAGTTCGCCTGGACTTGGTGAAGCTGCCTGCGATAACCCGCCCGAAATCCTTTGCGAACCTGGCCCTGGAGGTCGGCGGAGCCCGGGGAGGTGGGGGGGGACCTCGGCCCAGCTTCCTCAGGGTCACTCGCCTCCTCGTCCTGTATCTGAGGAGACCACCCGCCCACTTCTTGCCTGCGAGGTTTCCAAGAGTGGCCTCGGCAGACGTTTCTCGAAATACTAACACCCCACTCAATGAACACCTGCCCCGCAGGCTGAGCTCCCCGGAGGCAGTGGCAGAATCTCACTGAGCACGGTCACTCCAGCACCCGGAGCGGCGCCCGCCGTCCAGCGGGTGCTCAGTCCACACACAGTGCCGAACCGGGGACAGAGCCACACGCCGGTTCAAAAAGCCCCCGGCTGCAGTGGCTTGGACCAGTGTCATCCAAGAGCGCACGTGTTGAAGACTGACTCGGTCCAAGTGAACCCCTGGAAAGCGGGTCCGCAGGGTCCCTGTCACGCCCTGAATGGACCTCAACTCGCTCTGCTCCCGCTCATGACGGAAGACGTTGGCCCACACCCGCCTGCCGTGCTGTCCTCATTGAGGCCACGGCCCCTGGACCTCTGGGTCCCGACCTCTTCCCAAGCTGGCGCTACCCCGAGATTCTGTGGCTGCCCAAGAAGAGCAGGAAGCCACCAGCCCTCAGACCGAGGGAGCCGAGGTCACCACAGCGGGGTGTCAGAGCTCGGAGAGGCAACCACCCTCCTGGCCACACGCCGCTGAGAGCTGACGCCAGTAACCGAGTCCCTTCCCTCAGGAGAAACTGTCGTCTCCTTATGTGGATGTTAGTGCATTTGCGACGCTTCCATCGGACACTTTTGTTAAAACTCCTTTGTCCTCCTCCTGGTCTGAGAGGCCAAAGGTCCCTTCCCAGCGCCCCTGTGGAAGGAAGACTAGGCCAGGAAGCGCCTGTTGGCCCGTGTCAGCCTGGCACAAGATGCCAGGAGCCTGTAACTGAGCTACCCTCCTCCCCCACGAAGGCCACACTGTCCCCAGCTCCACGGGGACCAGAAAATTGGAATGGCAGGCCTGGCTTTCCCGGACCCCCACACCTCTCCTCCTCGACTGAGTTTAAACGGAAATGAGCCATCGCCAGGGGCTGAAGGCTAGTGTTGTGCTCTGAGTTGTCCCAGCAAATCCTCAGACTGAGTGGTGGCCTTGGGGATGCCTGAACTCACCACTGGTGTCCGAGGGAGGGGCGGACATCAGGCTGCCCTTCTGACTCCCGGAACGACGCAGGCTGCGCCGAAGCCTTCCGCTCGGGGAGAGAGGTCCTTGAAAGCCATGTGTGACACGCAGGTCCAGACAGGCAAACCCACAGGACGGAAAGGGATCGCCTGGGCTGTGGGTGGGGTGATGGGTAAAGGCCGGCGGCGGCTTCTCTGAGAAAGGGAATCGATCCCAAGGCACTTAGGACGCTGGCTGTGCAGCTCTGCGGACGAACTGGACACACGGCGTTGCACCCTTCGGTGGCCCGCTAGAGCAGGCACGTGCGGAGTCGACGCTGCCAGAGAGGGGACTCTGCCGTGCTCACTGTGTGGCTGGCGCAGGGCCCAGCCCCTCCTGAGCACAGCAGCGCCCCAACCCTTAGTTCAGGTGACACCCAGAGTCAGAGGCATCCTGGCACCTGAGCTATGCGACTGCTCCCCACTCTGCCCAAGGAAGAACCGGCCGGAAGTCTTCCCATGTGGCCGGGGTGGGGACATTGAGGAGGTGGACTCCCTGTGACCCAGCCTCAGAGGAGCCCCTTGGCGCCCCGGGGGGCCACTCCTGTCATTTTGGTCCCACGGTGCACAGGCCCAAGTCTACAGCACCAAGACAGAGGATGCGGAGGAGCCCAGCCGGCCACTCTGGGGGCAGCCAGGCTTGGGGGGTCCAGGTCTCCCCAGGCTCAGGTAGGAGGAGCCAGGACCCGGAACTTGGTCCCACTGAGGCTCTCCGAGCCCTCTCCACAGGCTTCCACCCTGCTGTGGGGAGACCCCTGCCTTCTGTCACACCCCTCAGAACTCAGCACGAGAAGTAAAATCCACACCCAGATAAGACAGTTAACAGGTATTCACTCAACAAACGTCAGACCTGTACTGTATTCCTGACGGTAGGGCTGGGGATTTGGCTCAGTGGTTAGAGTGCCTGCCTTGCATGCACAAGGCCCTGAGTTCGATCTCCAGCACCAAAAAAACAATATATATTTATGTTCTACTCAGGTCCAGGCAGCAGACAGAGACCAAGGGACACAGCTCCTTCCTCTCCAGGAGCTCAGCTGGGAGTTGAGAGCCCTGGAAGGGGAGGACAGGGAGGGACCGGCTGTGCAGGGGACACTTTCAGAGCTGAGACCTGCCAGGCAGAGGAAAAGGAAGAAGAAAGGGACACCGTGGAGAGTGAGGGAGCTATGAAGGTGCGGCGTTCTTCAGGAGGACCTGGGACCCCAGAAAATGATGGCCAGACGGGTGGGGAACAGTCAGCGGGAAGCTGGACGTGAGAACACAGAGCTGTGACAGCCTCCAAGGGACTCATCCTCCCTGACAGCATCGCCGGCTGGCACTGCGGCACGGAGCCACGGTACCACAGTGTCACGTGTCTTGCTCAGGACACGCCTGACCCCGCAGAAACGCAGCCCTGGCCCCACCAGGCCACAGGTGTCCCGCCCACGCCAGGGCGGCCACCTGAGCTCTAGTCTCCCTGACAGCAGGGTTAGGAGGAGAGGAGGGCGCTGGGGCGCACCTGAGAGTGGGGAAAACATGTGGGCGTCACAAACTCAGCTTCCACCCACCACATGACAGATGATCAGCCCTGCTCCTTGGGGGAGGACACAGTGTTCAGGACCAACTCGTCCTTGACCAAGAAACTTCCTTGACCAAAGCAGCACAGCCAGGAGGTGGCAAGTGGGGGCTCCCACCTCAAAGACTGCTCCCTCCTATGCTGCACTGGCTCAAGGGTCCCTCGCCCCAGGAGAGCAGAAGGGATGTGACAGGCCTAGGTCCCCTGAGACCCCCCACCCTGCGGAAGGGCCAGCAGACACTGTCAGCAGCAAGTTGCCAGGCAGAGCAGGCCTCGAGGCAGGAGCGGGGTGACTGTGGGAAGGGGGTCCCACTCCTCAGCACAGCCTCCTGGAAACCCCAGAGACGGCTTGGCCCAGGGTCTATGTAACTGGAGCAAAACGTCGCCTCTGCCACCCACCCCCAGGGCCAGCAGGGTCTGTGCCCAAGGGAGGACGGGCAGCAGCCTGTGCGTACACACGCCCACCTGTCTGTCCCCAACTGTGACACCAGACAGGATGCAGGGCAGAGGGTGGAGCCTAGAGGGACAGACGGCCTGGGGCCAGGGAACATAAAGGTCCTAGGTCCTGCCCTGCAGAGCCCCTGCGCTGTAGCCCTCCACCTGTCCGCACCATGGTAAAGTCTGCTGTCCTGCCTGGGACCCTGCCCACTGGGGTGGAGCCTGGCCCACCGTGGGCATTAGAGAGCAGAGCCAGGGGAGGGGGTGGCCACGTAGCTGTCCAGCCCAGTCCCTGCTTGGGCGGCACGTGGGGGCTTGAGAGAATTTAGAGAGGGCTCAGGGGCTAAGGCTGCCCGTGGCACTTAGGGACAGCGCAGTCTGAAATCCTGAGTGTGCCTGTGTGTCCCCTGTGCCTGGCTGGTGTCCCCCCCGCAAGCAGCTCTTTATTTGACCTGGCCTGAGTCGCTGAGCATCTGCCACGGGCCGGGCGCCAGTGCCACCATCACAGGCGACTCCAGCTGTGGCCAGTGACCCGGCAGGGCCTCCGACGGGACAGGCAACAGATGAGCTTGGGGCACGGCGAGTGGCCAGGTGCGGGGGGTGGGCGAGCTCGGATGTCAGGGAAGGAAGGGTCTGGAGAAGAAGTTGGGCAGACCACAGCCCTGGCGACTTCCGGGCCACCAGGGAGGTGGAGGGGCGGGGAAAGCGCTCTGGGGAAAGGCGGAGGCTCCAGGGTGTGGGTCCCCGTTCGGTCTTTTTTTTTTTTTTTTTGAGCTGCTGGGGTTTGAACCCAGAGCCTTCTCGCTGAGCTGCAGCCCAGTCTGTTTTTTTGTTTTTGTTTTTGTTGGGTGCTGGGGATCGAACTCAGGGCCTTGGGCTTGCTAGGGACAGCCTGTTTTACTTTGAAGACGCGGTCTCCTTAAATCGCCCAGCTGGGCTGGAACTCGCCATCCTCCTGCCTCAGCCTCCCGCAGCTGGGCACACCCCCACCTCGCGGCGCGCCTCCAGGTTGCGGCCTGCGTCCCAGGCTGTCCCCGAGGGCGCTGCACTCGCGCCTACGTCCCGAAGCCGCAGCGCCAGAACTTGGGCACCCACCGCTCGTCACGTGACCGACGCCCTCTGCCCGCCCGCGTCACGTGACCGCTGTCTACCGCCCGCAGGCGGGGGCTCTGCGCTGCGCATGCGCACTGGCGTTGGGCTGCCTGGCTTCGCTGCTGCTGCTGCGGCCGGAGGGCGCGCGGGGTGTGGAGTTGCGGGTGCCTGCGACCCCCGCGCCCGGGGCGGCCGCCTGGCTGCCCAACTTCGGCCAGCTCAACAAGTACGTGGAGAAGTTCTTCGGCAGCAGGTGGGCCGCGGGGTCCCGGGGGGAGGGAGCGCCTGGCACCCCGCGCGCGCCCCGGACCCACGCAGACGCGTCTTCCCCAGCGCCAAGAGGCCCAGAGCCCAGCAGAACCCGGCGACCGCCACGAGCCCCCCGAGGCCCCCGCCCCGGAAGGCGCCGGAGCTCGGGCCCCTGCTCCCGCCCCGGGGCCCCGGCTAGGAAGGCGCCCGCCGGCGGCCGGGGCCCGGACCCCCCCCTGCACGCCCGTACGCGCCGGTGCGCGCTCCGACCCCCGCGAGAACAATAAAGAGACGCGGAGCACGGCGGGCGGGGACGCGGGGTCGCCCTGCCTCCCTCGCCGCCCAGATTTTGTCGAGCGGTGGCCTGGAACTGTGCTCTCCTGGTGGGCAGCAGGGGGGACACGGAAAGTGACAGCCATACACGGCGGGAGGGGCACCAGCGAGGCCGGCGCGGGGCAGGGGCCCTTGTCCTCACCAGCCACCTCTAGGGGAGCCTCCTTGGGCCGATTCCTGCCTCTGGCACGGGCCTGCATCTCACCCCACTCGGGACCGGGTCGCCTTAGCTGCGACTTCAGGCTGCCCTGCAGACTCACACCCTCCGCGGGGGTGAGATCCCCACAACCCAGGGGGTGCCCATCACCTCGGAGGCGTCTTCACCTGGTAGGGCCTGGTCCCCACCGGGTCCTTTGTGCATCCTGCCCTGGCTCTGTGCAGTGTGCCGAGCCGGTGGGATGGACCCCATCACTTGCCCAGCCCACAGCTGCAGCCTGCATGGGGCCAGATCTCCCTTCCAGCCTGCCGTGACTGTCTCCTGTCCCGAGGAGAGGGGAGAGAGGCAAGCATGCCCACTCCCACTACGCACATGCACACACACATGTTCAGGGTGCCTGGTGGACAGGCCACAGGTCCTACCCGCCAGAGCCGGACTGGGGAGCCCAGCCTGGGCTCAGAGAGGTGGCTGGGACTCAGGGTTCCTGGCCCCCTAGAGGTCACCTACCCCCAGGCCTGCCCTTTAGCAACAGCAAGGAGCCACAGAGGAAGGCTGTGCTGAGCCGTTGGACAGGGCACATCAGGCCTGTAGATGGTCAAGAAGGTCCTGAGGTGCCCCAGGAAGGATGTAACCCAAGCTTGTGCTTGGCTGGCTTGCTGGCTGCCCCTGAGAAGTCCCTGACCCCTCTGGGCCACAGCTATCCCCTTCTGAAGTGACAAGGAGCTCCCTTCCTGTGCCCCTTTCGCAGGGTCCCAAGACACAGATGCAAGCAGCTTCTGGTCCACTTGCTTTATTGAGTGGGGCAGGATCAGGGAACACCTATGGGCCAGAGCGCGGGTGTGGGGTGGAGGGTGTGCTGACGCTGCCCATGGATCGTGGGTGGTAGCAGGCGCTGCTCATCCACAGACTCAGCTCCCTGTGAGGAGAGGGCGGGCCTGGCAGTGGGACAGTCCTGTGCCCTCAGAGGACTGCCAGCTCCCCAGTCCCCCCACAGCCACGGAGAGCCAGGGCAGATGGGCGATGAAACCCACCTGGGACAGCGGCGTGCGGCAGGCGCCATCCCAGGAGGCCCAGCGTGTCCACCTCGGCGCTCTTCCCGTACCTGAGGAAGGACGCGGCTGAGTGGTGCTGGCCGGTGCCAGCTCACTGCCCTGTTCGCCTTTGGGTGCCCTCCTCCTGGCTGCCTGGAGGTGACACTTGGAGGCAGGGGCCGGGTGACAGGGAAAAATACAGGGAGCCAGGGTCCCCGCCCTCGTGCCCACCTGGGCCGGGTCAGCATGTTGATGTATCTACGCATCTCGGCTGCGTACTGGGCCATCTGCTCAGGTGTCGCGTTGTCCCCGGGGTACACGGGCTCCAGCGGGGCTCCCAGGGCTCCTCGCAGCAGCAGGGCCACACAGGCGCACAGGAGCAGCAGTGACAGGCAGCGGGAGGTGGCAGCCATCTGAGGGGCAGGACAGGCACCTTGGGATGGGACCGCCTGGAGGGTCCCCAGCACCTGACCCCCCACGCTGCCAGAGGGCAGGGCTCCGCCTGTCCCCCAGGAGCAGCCGGAGCCAGGAAAGCAGCCAGGGGCTCCACACGCCCCTGCCCATGCACAGGGCGGGCAGCACAGAAGGAACTGGGGAGCAGGGGACGGCAGCTGTGGCCGTGTAGAGTGGGCCCCAGAGCCTGGGACAGGCCAAGCCCACTCACCCTGAGTCCTGAACAAGCAGGTGCAGGCAGAGCGGGCACCTAGCGGCAGGCAGGCCCTCCAGGCTCTGCTGCCCGCGCTTTATAGTCTTCAGCCCCCCAGAGTCCCCTCCCTCGGCCTCTCACTGCCCGGTGCACGCTCCCTCCCCTCGCTGTCTCCCTGGTACCTGCAACCTTGGCACCACGGGGGGTTAGGGATGGGAGGGGCTGGGCAGGACTCTGGGTGCCAAGCCAGCAGCTTAATGGGTGCGGGGGGGTCACGCCTGCCCTTGGGCACCACAGTCTGCTTGGCCCCCCCAAGAGGCTGGAGAGCAAGGCCCGGCTGGCCCCAGGAGCAGCCAGAGGCCCCCGCCCTTAGCCAGGCAGGACAAGGTGCTAGAGGGATTCTGGCTGCAGGCCCCGGAGCAGCCCTCCGGCCCTGCGTCCGCCCGGACCCTCGGGGGCCTTGGCTGGCGGAATGGGGAGGGGTGCTCAGTCCTTGGTGTGGAGAGAAGCGGGCACCCAGCGTGTGCGGGTGACCCCCCTGCCAGCCTCTGGTTGCCACGTCCTCCCCAGGTGGGGGCAGGAGAAACGGGCGCCTGGGTGAGCCCCGGGGCTTCTGCAGTGCTCCTCACTCAGCCCGGCAGCAGCTTGGTTTCCAGGCTCAGAAACTGCAGCCAGCACAGGGACATGACGCGAGTGACCCGGGACCACACAGCCAGTCCTTGGAGATCCAGAGTTTGAAATACAATCTAACTCTAAAATTTGGGGCTGGGATTTAGCCCAGCGGTTAGAGTGCTCGCCTTGCAAGCACAAGGCCCTGAGTTCGATCCCCGGCACCAAAAAAAAATAAAAATAATAAATAAAAAATAAAACTTGGGCTCTTCTTTTCCAAGTGGGACTGTCAAAGTGTCCCTGCAAGGTGCTGCTCCTTGCTTTAGAGGTGGGAGGCCCAGCAGGCTGGGTGTGGTGGTGCATGCCTGTAATCTCAGCACTCTGGGAGGCTGAGGCAGGAGGAAGGCAAATTCAAGCCCAACCTTAGCAATTTAGTGACTTAGTGAGACCCTTTCTCAAAATTAACAAACGAAAAGGGCCGGGACTGTAGCTCAGTGGTGAGCGTCAGCTCAGGGTGTGCCAGGTCCTAGGTGTCATCCCCAGTACTGCCAGGGGTGGGCAGGGGCAGAAGAAACCGGAGGCCCACAGAGGTGGGGCCACTTGTCTGAATCCTCCACTGCCTCGGTTTCCTCTGTGTGCCTTTTCCCCACCCAGTGTCCCTTCCCTAGCCCTGGATGTGCAACTCTGGCTGGAGCAGTCCCTGGCTGTGGGAGTGAAGAGCCTCTGACCCCAGAGGCCCTGCTGTCCCCAGGCTGAGCACCGGAGGTGACACTGGAGCTGCCACGGTGGGCTGAGTGACAGGGCCTGGTGCAGGCCCCGCCTCTGCCGTGGGCCGTGTGGCTGGGCAGCATCCTCTCGAACCCGGGCTGTCGTGCTCAGGCTGGGAGGAGAAGGACACGTGGTATGCACCAGCCCCTCCCCATCCACCGTGACGCCCAGTGTGGGATGGTCCGCCCATCAGCAGCTCCTGTCCACCGCACAGACCGGAGGCCACTCCATCCCGACGAGCCCAGACCTTCTTGCCAGCTTGTCCCCTGAGTGGAGGTGGAGGCCACCAGGGGTACGACAGCCAAGGAAGAGGTCGAGGCTGTGTGTGGGCTTCCTCCCTGCTGCTCTCCCATCCTGGGGGTTGGTCCCAAGGCCTTCGCACTGAGCTGTAGCCCTGGCCCTCTGTAAACGTTTTATTCTGAAACAGGATCTTGCTGAGTCCCTCTGTTGCCTGGGCTGGGCTCAAACGTGTGACCCTCCTGCCTCAGCTTGGCTGGTGCTGGGAGGAGAGGCATGTGGCACCGTGTCGGCTGTGGCCATACTGAATGACACAGCCACATCCAAGGTAGAATGACAGCCCTTGTTGGTCCTCGTGTGCCCTGTGGGTCTGTGTGGAGCCCCTCAGGACGGGCACCCACCAGTGCTGAATGATAGTGGAGCGGCCACTTCAGCCTCTAGGCTGCAGTGGGGCCACGAACAGGAGATGGCTCAGAAACACACAGCGCAAAGCGTCAGAGCCCTTCCATGTACCGCGTGACATCACATCAGCCAGGCCCCCCAAGACCCTCGGCCCTGCCCACCCTCCTAGGCCCGCTCCTGTCCTGATTTCAGGGCCCTCACTTTCCCAGCCACAGGCCACTCCCTCCTCCTCAATGCACACTGCCCTACCCCCTGTGCGGCCCCTCTGTCCAGGCCCAGGTCACGGCGAGGCTGTAACACTTCCCATAGTCCCCGCGCCGGACACCACAGGCAGCAGACTGCATGGAGGTGCAGGACCCCAGAGTGCCCGGCCTGGGCTGTGTGAGGCCTGTGAGGGAGCAAAGGTGTCCCCATTATCCCTCATCCCCTGCCACCCCTGCCCTCCCTGGTTGCCATCAACTGGGCACAGGTGTTGCAGTCCCCATGGCCTGTGTGTCCCTGGGGCTGAGGGAGTGGTGGAGGGGAGCCCAGGTCTGTGAGGAGCCCAGGAGCCATTTGTGAGGGATGGGGGCACTGAGGTCAAGAAGGGAAAGGAGCAGGGCGCAGTGGTGCACAGCTGTGATCCCAGCACTCGGGAGCATAGGCTGACCTTGAACTCACAGCGATCCTCCTGCCTCAGCCTCCCAATTACTGGAATTACAGGCCTGTGCCACCACATCCAGCGTGTGCCTAATTTATTTATTTTATTTTTTTTAATTTTTTTTTTTGCCTAATTTATAAGTTAAACTTTTTAGTAGATATGTGTGTGCAAGGGGAATGCAATATACACTTTATAGGGCTCACCCAGGGCCAAGCACCCCTGGGGCGTCTGGGACACCTTCCCTGGGGAGGGGAGATGACTATACCCGGGTGCAGCTTGTGCTGGCCCTCCAAAGACACACTTGGGGGAGCCAGCCCAAGTAATACTAGATGCCCTGTTAGCCACCCGGGGTGGGGGCCAGCCGGCCACACCCCTGCCTGTGTGCCATGGGCAGCCCCAGACAACCTCAGACTGTGACTGCTCATAGGACCCCGCAGCCCAGCCGGGCCTGCCCAATACAGACCCAGAAATCACCACAGAAATCGATAGTTGGTTCAAGGTACACGTTTTAGGGCAACTTGTTGCACTGGTGAGCAACTGGAGTGCCCACCATGGGCCTTGGGCCCACTTGCCCGGAGCCCCCAACTCCCCAGGGTCCACTCATTTCACATGGTAAAGAAGCACACCTAGTCCTGGTGCTGTAGCTTTATTTCCTGGCCACAGCCCAGCCACGGGAGTGAGGGAGATGGAGCTGCCATCACTGTCACTGTGACAACGCTGTGACACTCCACCAACACTCAAGTGTCACAACCAGTGGCCATATCACCTAGTGGCCACTTCATCCTGGGTCCCTTCCATTAGCCTCACACTAACCAGGCTTCTGGGCAGCCCAGCAGCCAGAGGACCATGCACTGCAGGCTACCGTGCCCCCAGGCTGGCTGGTGCAGGGGACAGGAGATGGGGACCAAGGTGCTTCAGGTCAGGCAGCACATTGCAGAGGGCACCAGGGAGACCGATGCCATTGGGGACACCAGGACTGGCTTCTAGGCAGTGCCTGCCACCCGTTTCCTGGGCTGAAAGGGGCTCAGCTCTGCAGACAGGGCGGTGGCTGGGCCAGGAAGCAGAGGTCAGGAGCCACGTGGCTGGACCCTCCTGACCTCAGCCCTACCTGCAGGCGCTGAGGCCCAGGGTCGGGGGCTTTGGCTTCCCCTGAGCCCTCCCCCCACACCTGCCTGGACTCGGGCAGGACATGCTGAGCGAGAGGCGTGGTGACACCCCACAGACCCGCTCCTTCCTTCAGGAGTCTCCAGCCACAGAGGCAGATCTTAGTGGACAGGGCAGAGGGCAGAGGGCCGGGCAGCCGGGAAGAGGGCAGGTCAGGGCCAGCCCAGGCGGGCTTCCTGGAGCGGCGAGGGGAAGGGTGTCATTAGGGTTAGGTTGTCGGTTACTGCAGGGCCTGGAGCTCAGCGTCCGGGCCGGGGAAGAGCCTGGAGAGTGTCCTGTGGCCTCGGTGACCTAGTGTGCGGGTGGGGCCGCCCGGGCTCCAGCGCTGCTCTCCTCCCGCCCCTCCCAGGTCCCCTCCTCTGGGTCCCACCCGATTCCCGGCAGGAGAAGCAAAGGGGACGCACACGCTCCAGGTCTGTGAGATTTGCGCTTTATTGGGGGCCGGGAGGACTGAGACGTGGGGAGGGGAACCCAGCGCCGGGCCGCGGCGCCGCAGGCATCTCCGGGTCTCGCGCGCTCACCACGGGTGGGTGCCGTCCAGCCTGCGGAAGAGACGAGGAATCAGGTCTGGACGTGCCGGGTGTCCCGGCCCAACGGCGCGCGGAGAGCGCGTTTACCGGACCTGCGCGGGCGGTCCCGGTCCTCGCCGTGGTCTTGGTCCTCGGCGGTCAGGAGGCTGGAGAGCGCAGCTTCCGGGCCCGCGCGTTTTCCGTACCTGGGGGCGTGGTCAGGCAAGGGGCTGTGGGCGTGGCCAACCCGGCGGGGGGCCGTGAGGGGGCGTGGTCCTGGTTTGAAGAGTGAGTGGGTGTGGCCATGCGCTCGGCGGGGCGGGGCAAGGGAAAAGGGCCGGTCCGGGTGGGCGGCAGGGGGCGAGTCCAATCCCGGGGCGGGGGCGTGGCCACTCCCTCGACTGAGTCGGGGCACGAGGGGGCGTGGCCGATTCCTATTGGGAGCGAGGCCTGGGGCGGGGCTCGGGGCCGTAGGGGCGGGGCCCGCCCGGCGCATGCGCTCACCGCTGCCGCGTGACCAGGTTGAGGTAGTGGCGCAACGAAGCATAGTATCGGCTCAGCTCCTCTGGCGAGGCGTCGCCGCCTGGGGCCTCGGGCTTGGCGGGGTAGGAGTCGACCAGCGCCCCCAGGCCCGCGAGCAGGGCCAGCAGCACGGCGGCCACGGCTGGTCGCGTTCTGTGCACCGGCTCCATCTGAGGGGATACGGGGCACGCGCCGGCCCGGGCCTCAGTTTCCCCATTTGCCAGCCCTGAGCCCCGCCCACCCGCGCCGCGCCGCGCCGCTGCCCAGAGGGAGGGCGCGGCCGCGGCTCCGGGCTTCTCCGCCTGCTGCCTCCCAACCCGGTTTTCTGCCGCTCAGTTCCCTCCCGACCTCAGTTTCCCCACTCACAGCCACAGTGCCTGAAGCGAGATGAGCAGGGCCGAGACGCAGGCGGGGTCGAGGGCGGGACGCGGCGGCCGGTAGCCTCTGCTCGGGTCCCCTTGCCTGGGGTTTATATCCCCGCGGAGAGGGAGGGGACGGGGGTTGCTGCTCCTCCTCCGCCCTGCTCCCGCCCTCGCAGTTCACACCTGTCCGGGCCGCGCCCCGCCTGATCGCGTAGACCCTGCACCCCCGGTGCAGCTTGGCCCAAGGCAGGGCAGCCCAACCCAGATGAGTCCCAGGTCCCCAGGTGTGACCTGGTAGGTGGTACCGTCGGTGGGAGTGGGTGCAGGGGCCCAGCCTCCGCCCGCCTGGGGGACCTGTGACCCATGCCTCAGCTCTGGCGGCGCGTGGCACCTTGGCTGGCGTCCTGCGCTTGTCCACTGAGAGCCGGGGAGGCCCGAGAAGGCCGATGCCCGTACCCATCCGGAGTGGCGCAAGGACCCTGTCCACCCCCGCAGAGCCCCGACCCCCCGAGTCATTTAGGGGCCTGCAGGTAAATGATGCCAGCGTGTCCCGGTGTGTGCTGCTTTTCCCAGCCCACTCCAGCCTCCCCTTGTGGGGCCTTGGAAGGAAAGAGGAGGAGATGGGTTTATTGAGCACCTACTGTGCGCCATCCAGGCAGCAGCATTTCCAGCACAAGGCCATGAGTTCAGTTTATCCGCAGTTTATAGGTGGGGACATGGAAGCTCTAGAGGTGACAGGGCAGTGGAGGTCACCTGCACTCCACACAGGAGAAAGATGGGGCCCCATCCGTCCTGAGGGAAGATGGCTCAGCCCCTGACATCATTTTAGGTCTCAGGAGGCCAGCGGGGCACTGGGCTAAGAGACCAGGAGGAGAGGGGCTGCTGGGGAGTCCCAGCCCACACCCCGACCTGGTCAGAGCCCGCAGGGCTGCCAGGTGTCCATCAGCTGGCAGAGGCAGGCCATTGTCCTGGCCCGCTACCCTGCAAGACAGATGGCTCTGGGCGCTATTTTTAGAGCTCTCTGGGCCCCTTGATGGTCTTTTTATGGATCCAGTCACCCGCACCCTCCGGAACTGGCCCTGGGCAACCCTGGAAACACCAGGCCCCTTGCTGGGTAGGAGATGGAGGAGGGAGAGGCCACCAGGCCAGGTGACATGGGCCCCAGCCCAGGGGGAGGAGGAAGATCATTCTCCTGGGGCATCAGGCCTGGGACCGAGGTGCAGCCCTGCTGGCCCAGAACCCAATGTCCAAGGAGAGGCAGGCTGCATCCTGGGGTCCCTGGGATGAGGTGAGGGCTCAGCTGAGTCCCTCAGGAGCCTCCTTGGGGACGCCCTGTTTCAGGAGGTCCCAAGTTGCAGGTACAGGGAGAGGAGTTGTGTCCAGGCTGAAGAGGGGACATCTGAAATAATGCCACTGCTACCTGGAGAGATGGGGAGAGACGGGGCCCCCAACACCTGTGGGGATGATGAGGGCGGCCAGGGTGTGGGGCAGGGTGGTTAAGACAGCTCTGACCTTAGAAGCCCTGGGTTCGAATCCAGCACTGCAGGAAAACAAAATCATACAAGGACCCCTGCTAAGGGGATGAGGATGGGCTAGGGTCCTCCTTTGGGCCTGCAGCACCAGCCAGGGCTGACCCCAGAAAGAGAGGTGAGGGAGCGGGGAACCCAGCATCCATGGAAGCCCCCAGGCTGCTTTCTGGGTTACCGTTAGCCCCAAGGGGTTTCCATCGTGCCCCTCCCACTCCGCTCCCGCTTACAAGGCCAGCCGATGGGCCCATTCATCACCACCTCTTCATCAGCCTGCCGATTAGCAGAATCGATGGCTCCATGACTGTCCCCACACCCAGTGCGCACGCCGTGCATGATGCGGCGCCCACAGACGTGACCTGGCAGGGGCTGACCCTGCCAGGGCTGAAACTTCAGAAACAGCTGCGCTTGTCAGTTTGAGACCAGGACCCCAGCTTGTCCTCGGAGGCAGAGTCATGGCAGTTCTTCATCCCTGTTCTCAGAGTGCCAGTGGGACCTGACCAGGACCCAGGAGGCTCAGGGCTGCCCGTCAAGGTGGGGAGGCCTGTGCCACTTGTGTTCCACACCACTGCCACCTCCTCCACTCCCCCAGGGCCTCCATTCTGTATGTCAGGCACTGAGCAGGCCCCAGGTGAGGCCTCCTACCCGGGTCCCCGGCCACCATGCCACCACACAGCAGGTGACTCTGTCCTCATCCAAGAAGCACACTTTGAGCCAGGCGTAGTGGCACCCACTTGTCATCCCAGTTACTTGGGAGACTGAGGCAGGAGGATCAAAGATTCAAGCCCAGCCTAGGCAACTAGCAAGACCCTTCTCAAAAAGGGCTGGGGTATGGCTCAGTGGTGCAGCGCTCACCTCGCACATGGGAGGCCCTGGGTTCAGTCCCTGGTACCACACGGAAAAAGCCCCCGCCATGTGCTGGGTTCTGTTTTAGGCACTGAGATGGAACAAAAGGCAGAAATCTATAGAAAATAAGGAAGCACACATATGTCTGATGGTAAGGGCTACAGGGAAAATCAGGGTAAGGGAAGAGGGCCAGGAGTGGGGATTCACGTCACACTGGATGGCCAGGGAAGGGGCAAGTGGCTCCCTCAGGAAGAGCCTGCCTGGCAGGAGATGCAGCCCGAGCCAAGGCCCTGGCGTCCGAGGACCGGTAGGAGGCCCATGTGGAGCAAAATGAGTGGTGGGAAGGCAAGGAGGGGTCTGGGCCATGGGTCCACAGGCTGCTGCAAGGACAGTGGCTTTGCCTGAAAAGATGACAAGAGCTGTGGATGGCTCCCTACACAGAAGCGGTGAAGAGAAGAACCCAAGACACCCCTTTATCTGAAGCCAGGAGCTTTATTCTGTTTCTGCACATATGGGAATTTGTATTCTATCAAAACTACAAATTCCTTTGCAGATGTAAAATGTTTCTAAGTTCCCACCTGGATGTGACATGCTTTGTTGGTGTCCTACTTCTGTAGGATCAGCCTGTCCGAAGGTTCACTTGGGGCTATAAGGACTGACAAATGTCTGATAAAATGTAACTTGTTACGTTCTTGTAAGTTTCCCCCTGGGGGAACGTCCAGTGCCATGTAATGTGCTAGGTAACTTTCCCTAGCAGCCCCCACCATGTAACTTTCCTAGGCTCCTGTGTTGTGTAAATTTCTCTAGCAATTGGGGCCTTATGCAAATACTCATAACCTGTGAACCAATTAGCGGCTGCCAGCAGTGCAACCGCATGCACTGACTCTATAAAAGGACAAGCAGCTCAGATCTCAGGCCTTAGATTCTTGGTTTAATAAACTAAGTTCTCCAGCTCGCCAGGTGCAGCACTTGGTTTCTGGATGGTCTTACTGCTGTAACACTCTTACTATAACAGCAGAGCCTCCCGGGGTGAGCGGGAGCTCCCTTCACTCCCACGCGTTACAGTAAGTTTCTGCAGCCTTTCAGGCAGGCACACGTGGGCACAGGTCAGGTGGATGAGGGAGGCAGCGGGCACTGGGGTCGGGATGCCCTGCACACACGGCAGCTGTCCCGAACTTAAACACAGTGCACGGGCTGCAACACGCACCTGTGACGCGTTCCCATGGCCCGTGCGTGCTCGGCCTGCAGGCTTCCCCGAGGACGGGACTGGTCGGCTGCTCTTGGCCATTGTGGTTTGAAGCAGCCTTTAAATTCCGGACCTTAAATTTGGATTTCAGACAATTTCCATGTTGTGAAACCTTCTTTTGATGTTTTTCAATCACTTGCAAATCCAGCCACTTAGAAAACCGTTGAACTCCTGGGTGTACACAAGGCTCAGGGCGGAGTTGCTGGCGCTGTCGCTGGCGGCGGGGTGCACATCAGCCTGTTCGTCACTGTGGTTGCCTAAGTCCACTAATGTGACCTGCAGTAGTGGCATATGGGTGCGTGAAGAGTCGTTTCCCTGCAAACCAAGCTGAGTGTGTCAGGAGGGAACCAAGGAGAGTCACTGAGCGAGTGCAGGTCACGGGGCGAAGTCTCCAGCTCTGCTGGGCTCCCGTGTGGGCCGGCTTCCAGCATGGCCAAGATCTCACCCTGCAGAAGAAACCGGAAGGGGCAGGCAATGCGCAGGGTGGGGGAGATTGTGGGTGGGATTTCTGCCAGGGTCACAGGGGCAATGAATCAGGGTGCCCCCGCGGGGCCGAACACGCATTCGTGCCTCCGATACAGGAACAGGACTCCGCGCCTGCGGCAGCTCTGGATCCTCTCTCCTGAGGGTCCTGTCTCTGAGGGTCTTTAGCAGCACTGTCCTGGCTGCCTCGATGTCCTGAATTGATTCAGAACATTGACCTTTCAAGATCATTTTGACTTTGGGGAGAGCCGGAAGTCACGCGGTGCCAGCTCCGGTGACCGAGTGGATGAGGGCCCAGCACTGTGTTCTTAGGAGCTGCCTTTCCGTCAGCAGCAGCCGTCACTGTAGTTTTGATCGCACCTTGTGCAGACGCTCAGGAAAGAGGACTCTAGAGCTGCTCCAGAAAGTGGCAAGGACGATGGGACGAGTGTGTTTGAAGTGAGGGGAAGACACTGAGGAGGTTCATGGCCGTGCGGCTTTTACTGTAATGAGATTTAAATTTAACCATTCACTATATCTTTTTTTTTTTTTTTTTTTGGTGCTGGGGATCGAACTCGGGTCCTTGTGCTTGCAAGGCAAGCACTTTAACCACTGAGCTAAATCCCCAGGCCCCATTCACTATATCTTAAATCACTCCTTTACATGTATATGAACATGCACACATGTATAGTGCTCACGTGTACGTGCATGGGTACGTGTCGATGTCTGTTTTTATGGTTGCCCACTGTAACAGACTTTTCTTTTCATTTTGGTTTTTAATGAACTTTTTCAAAAGCTCAGTCCAGGACCCACAGCTCCTTGTATCCAAACAAGGTCTTTGCCAGTATCTTACATATTCTCCATGTGCTTTGAATGGGTGCATGTATTACTTTGATAAGTTAACAAATCCTAACAACCAATAACATAAACGCAGGTGTGTGCCGTGAGTCGGGCTCAGACCCTCGGGGGCCTGCGCCTCCCACCCCGAGACCCGCCAGCCCGTTCTCGGGGCCAGCCGCCACTCAGCCTGCAGTTCTCCTGGCGCGGGGCTGCCATCATGGAGACTCAGTCCTGGAGAGGTGTGGACCGGGGAGACGCAGGGGTGAGCTGTGTGGGCGCCAGGCCGTGTGGACGTGTGTCTGTGACCTCGGGGTCTCGGGCGCATGACAGGCTCCCAGGGATGGTTGCTGACACTACAGTGTCAGTACGGGAGCCAGGACAGTGGTGGAAACGTCACTGTGTTTATTTCACTCATTTGCCAATCTCTGAGGGGACAGAGGCCGGGTGCCGGATGTGCTGGCCTTGGAGGGGAGGAGAAGAGGCCACAGGCACCACAGTCCCCTGTCCACGGTGGCCCCAAGGAAATTCCTTGGGGTTCTGCCGAGAGAGAAGCTAAAGCGGGCAGTCTGTGTAGCAGGCGGGGCGGGCGGGGCCACCGTGTCACCGTGGGCCGTCTCCCGAGGACACGGGGGTGCACACTCCTGGCCCCTCTGTCCCGCCTGGGGTGTTGGGCTCCGTTCTGCTGCACCTTGGTACCATCCCCACTCTCTATCTCTGCCCTCCTCAGCCTCTGTGCCCGGCACTCCCCCAGCCATCCATCACTCCCTCCCGGTGTCCCCAGACCCCCCTCCTCATCCAACTTAAGTGACGTCTCTGGGCCCTGCCGCCGCTGCCGAGTTCCCACCTGTGGATGGCAGCAAAGGGTGCAAAGGATGGGTGTGTCCTCTCAGTCACATCGTCCCCTTCCACCACCCCAAACGCAAGACCAACACAGCAATGTGAAAATGTGCCTTTTTGAGCTTTATTGAGGTCTGACAGCAAAATTACCTGGACCTAAAAGGCACGATGTGATGACCTGACACACATGTGCACTGTGACATGTCCAGCACGTGGTCTCACTAGCTCAGCCCCCTGCCATTGTGTCCCATCCAGAGCTGTCACCTGGCTGGCCCTGGAGGACACCACACTGAGTGAGACAAACCAGCCCAGTTCCGGCAAGCAGCTTCCTGTCAGGCCCTCTGCCCTGCGTTTCTGCCCTGGATGGGGGGGCCATGGACTGCACCCCCTGCCACCAGGAGCTGTGTGTGTCAGGCATCTTGTCCCAGCAACAGGAAAGTGACTAACCAAGCCGCATTTCACAGAAGGGGAAACTGAGACAGAGAGGCCAAGACAGCGGCTGGCCCTGGCACATTGCCCCAGCTCTCCTGGTCCCCAGCTCCGTGCCACCCTGTCTGAGTGGGAGGTGTTGGCTTTGCTCTGTGATGTGGCTCACCCGGAGGACTCGGAGGAAGTGGATGCCATCGTGAGGACCACAGCAGGCCCAGGACCAGCGGTGTAGACACGGGGAGTTCCTCACGGGGGGTGCGACCCCCACACTGGCTTTCCCTTGGGCTAAGAGAAGGCTGGGAAGTCTCGATGTAGGAGGAGGGCAACAGTGGCAGGTCACGGGCATCCCCACACCCATGACTCCTGGAGCTGACTCCTGGAGCTGCCTCCCGGCCTGCCTGCCCCGCGTACCCCGGGGCGCCCCGACCTCTGTCCCACGCTGACCCCCACAGTGACAAACGCACCCAGGTCCTCAGCATCTGCCCAGAGAGGTTTTCACACATGGACATGTGTGCGCATGCACACACAGACACACGCACACTCACACTTGTGCTCTTGCTCCTGACCTGCCACCACCCCCATCTTCCCTGGCAGGAGGAGACAGCACAGGTAAGCAGCAGGGCGGCTCCCTCGCAGCGTCGGAGAACCAGACCCCAGGCCTGCTCGGCCCCGAAGCCCCGGCCCGGCCTGCATCCCCACAGTGGGCGCTGGACACCACAACGCTTCCTCTACAGACGCCCGTCCCAACGGTGGGCCGAAGGGGGGACTTGCCGGGCCACACCCCGTCGTGTGGCTGTGGAGCCTGGAACCCGGACCCAGACAGCCAAGAGCCCCTCTCCCTGCCACCCCCACCCGCGGTGCGGACCTCGCATCTTCCCTGTCCCCATCGCTCCTTTTTATAACTCTTATTCCTGTGGCTCCTCCTGAGGCCCTTGCTTGATTCTTCACGCAGGACAACAGGAACCTGGAGACAACTCCCCAAGACCTCATTCTCCCACAGGAAGACAGCCGCTCCCAGAGCAGGCCAGTCCCTGCCGGCCACCCGCAGCCTACCGAGCGCTGACATCGGTGGCCCCGGACCCGGCCCAGAGGGCGGCATGGCTGCCGGCCTACACCTGCCATTCAGGAGCCAAGAGCCCGGGCTGGTCACTCCACAGTCTCCAGCTCCATCCCCAGCCTGGACACCGGAGAGCCCCAGGCCTGGGGCGGTCACTGGGGCTAGGGGGATGGGCTCCGGGAGATGCCCGAGGAGTGGGAGAGGCGGCAGGGAGCCCAGTCTTCTTGGTGGTGTTCCCTGGCGACCCGACCCCGACTCTGTGGCAGTGGCTGAGGAGACAGTGGTGTCCCACAGACACCTGACCCTCCGAGAGGGGACTGTCCCCTCTGAGCACCACGGCCTGGCCCCCGAGGGTGTGGTGAGCCCTGCATGGCTCAGATTTGCAATCCTCCTGCCTCAGCGTCCCAGAGTGCTGGCATGACAGGCCTGCACCGCGCTGCTGGGCTCCAACTTGAAGGCGGACTGTGAAGTTGCAGAGTCATCAGTGACAGGCGGGCTTGGCAGAGCAGCAGATATCTCACTGAGTAGAACAGAGTAGAAAGCCCAAACTAGAGCCACACAGATTTGGAAAACTGATTTTTACAAGGGTGCAAAGAAGCTGCGTGGGAAAACCAGTCCTGTCCAACAGTGATGTTGAAGCAACACCACTGAGTACTGGACAGTCGAATCTGAATCCCAAGAAAAGAACTTCAATTTAAACCTCACGTTTTAGTCAAAAACTGAGCTCAGAGGGCAGGGGCCACGGTGCAGTGTGGAGGTGGTGTGCATGAGGCCCCGGGTCCCATCGCCAGCACTGTGGGAGGGAAGAAGGAAAGCCAGCTCACAGCGGACCGTGCGTCTAAAGGAGAACGTCGGCTGGGCACGCGGCACACACCATTTGGGAGGCAGGAAAAGCACAAGTTCAAGGCCACTCTGGGCAAGCTAGCAAGACCGTGTCTCAAAAAAAAAAAAATTAAAAAGAAGAAAATCTTTATGACCTCAAACCGGACAAAGAGTTCTGAGACATGACATCGTTTTTGAGACGGGGTTTGCTATGCAGTTTAGTCTGGCCTTCAACTCACTATGTAGTTCAGGCTGGCCTCAAACTTTCAGTGATCCTCCTGCCTCAGCCTCCCGAGTGCTGGAATAACAGGCATGTGCCACAACACCCGGTTTAAAATCAGTTTTTAAAACGCTATTATCTCTACAGTGCTAAGAACAAGCCTGGGAGATGGTAACCCTTCACAAAGTGCTTGTTACTTAAAGATCAGTAATGTCCCTGCTTCTGGGCTGAGACACAGCGCACAGGAAACGCCTGATCGGTGGTAGGGATGTCTGGCCCCGCTGGGGTCCGTGCTTGCGGGTCGCACCCTAGGCACAGTCCCCGGGCTCCTGTGCAAGTGGAAAGGGGCCGGGTGGAGATTCCAAGGGCCCCACACAAATTGGGGTTGGGCTGAGGACCTTGAGCTCCTGAGGGGCCGGGTGGCACCTAGAATGTCAGAGCACTCTCTAGAGTCAGGCAAAACTCAGTTCAGACCCCACCTCAGAAGCCTGATGTGGTGATGTAATCCCAACACCCGAGGAGGCTGAGGCAGGGGGATCCCAAACTGCAGCCCAGCCTAGGCAATTTAGTGAGACCCTGTGTCAAAAAAATAAAAATAAAAGGGCTAAGGATACAGCTCAGTGTGAAGGCCCTGAGT
Organism: Hystrix cristata; assembly: GCA_004026905.1. NCBI lineage: Eukaryota > Metazoa > Chordata > Mammalia > Rodentia > Hystricidae > Hystrix > Hystrix cristata. Next base: position 60,493 of record PVJO010009927.1, read on the forward strand.
TCAATCCCCAGTGCTATAAACAAACAAACAAACAAACAAACAAACAAAAAACAAAACTGCCAGGTGTGGTGGTGCAGGCCTGTAATCCCAGCACTCGGGAGGCTGAGGCAGGAGGATCACTGTGAGTTCGAGGCCAGCCTGGGCTACATTGTGAGTTTAAGGCCAGCCTAGACTACATGGTGAGACCCTGTCTCAAAAAAACAAAGAAAACCTCTGCCTTTGTTTCTCATGGGGAGTCTGTGACCTCGTTTCCTCTTGAGCCCCAGTCCCGAGATCTGTGGGCAGTGGACGGTGAAAGCGCCAGGAGGAGTTCCAGGTGGCGGTGATGGGCAGAGCCTGCACTGCTGCGGGCTTCGTCAGGTTCTCTGCCACCGTGACATTTTATTGCTTGCCATAAAGGGGCCAGCAGGATGCACGGATGTGCACAGTCAGGGTCTCGCTGGGGACATTCTCAAGGTCACAGCTGGACATGGGGTGCACTCTGCAGGGCTGAGGGAGCAGATTTTTCTTCTTGTTTGTGAACAGCTTCTATTCTTCTGCAGCGGATAGATTTTACTTTTTTTTTAATAGAGGAAAGGGAAAAAAGAAAAAGTTAAACAGAACCAAGAACAGAGGCCTGTGGGGCAAGGCCGCCACCCCTCACTTGATTGAGCCCTTGGCCATTTTTAGATGCTACACACCTGTAATCCTAGCACTGAGGCGGGAGGCTGAGTGAGGCAGGAGGATCACTGAGAGTTCAAGGCCAGCCTGAAGTGCACAGTGAAACTCTGTCTCAAAAAACAAAAACAGAAAGCCTCTCCCAGCTCCACAGCATGTCGCCCACTTGTCACCCGGCTCCAAGCGTGCACCTGGCTGGACCCGGACACTTCACCCTTGCAGAAACTCAGAGGCCAGAAGAGCCGGTCTGGTCTTCGCCGCTTCCAACCCCATCCTCCCTCTCTGCAGTGCACGGGGCGTGCACTGGGCTCCTGAGCACACTTGCGCTGCGTGACATGAGGAAAGCCACCACCCCTCTGAAGCTCGGTGTGAAGAGACGGTCAGGCCCAGGTCCCTGGCTCTCCCCGCGCCCGCCACAGTCCACAGAGCCGCATAACGCCAGGCGGAGCTCCCACCGAGCTCCCCGCGGGGCTGGGCCAGGCGTCCCGTCTGGTGCTGGCACCTGGAGCCACAGAGAGCTCCACCGCCCCCACCACTCCTCGGCCCATCTCTCCGCCCGCTCCAGGGACCAGCCGCCCGGTTCCTCCACTCTGCTTGTGACGGCCCCTCCCTGGGGTCACCTGTCCTCGTGGCCCCCGGTGGCATGTGGCGGGAGCAGGGAGGTGACGCAGCGTTGTCGCCTCGCTTACTCATCTGCTGGTCACTCGGTCCCAGCCCTGCGGGTTTGGGGAGGCCGTCAGGCGTGACTCAGTGTGTGTCGCCCACCAGCGCGGAGAGTAGGCGACAGCAGAGAAGAGAAAAAGAGAAAATGTTCCAGGGACAGTGGGGCCTCTGGGGACACCCGTGCAGTCCTGGGGGCTTCTGGCCCAGCTGGAGACGGTGGCCAGCTGCAGTCCCAGGGTTGTCCCCACGCCCTCAGCCCTGTGTCCCCCGCGTCCCCGCGGCCTCTCCCTCACCTTCCTGACCTCGCTGGACACACAGCTCTGGGTCCCTGGAATCTGTAGCAGGTCCAGGGCCACCTCTCCCGCCACCTCTGGTCCTTCTGGGTGCCCACTTCCGCCCCTTGGTGGCCCTTGGACACCTGGTGCGATGCCCTCCCCGACCCAAGCCGCCTCCCTCCTGCTGGCCGGGCCTGGGGACGCCATGGGCCACGTGCCTGCCCAGACTGTGGGCCCTGGAGGGACTTGCCATCACGGGCCCCGTCCCGGCAGGGCCCTCGAGGTAACGCTAGGGGAGGCTTGCTGTCTGGAGGGCGCCTCTGCCTATGTCAACCACCCGCCCTGACCACAGGTGCCAAGTCCAGGTCTCGTCTCGTCTTCTCTTCCCGGCTCCCCACACAGTACCAGGTGGCAGAGGGACACGGCGAGCACGTCCTGATTTCACAGGTGAGGAGGGGCCTGGTGAGGTGCACGCCTGTCATCCCAGCACTCGGGGCTGAGGCAGGAGGATCACCGAGAGTTCAAGGCCAGTCTGGGCTACATAGCCAGACCCTGTCTCAAGAAACAAAAATGACAGCCAAAAAAATAAAATAAAATCGCATTTGTGAGATTCACCCATGTTGTGTGTGGCTACAGTTTGTTCCTTTTCATCCCCGGGGAACGTTCTGTTTCAGGAACTCATCGCAGTTCATCCCTCCTTCCCACTGTTGGGGGCGCTGAGCAGCTCCAGGTTAGGGACAGACTCTCACTGTGCCTGTGACACTCGGGCCGGCTTTGAGACCACACGTGCTTGCCTGGGCCGCGGTTTCGGGAGGGACACGCTGGGCTTCCGGGCCCAAAGGTGGGATCGACACAGCCCAGAGCGCGGGTCTCGGCCCCACAGCCAGACGCGGCTTCCTCCAGGTCAGCAGGGAGTCGGACGGGGCTGGCAGAGAAGTCAGAGGCCATCGTGCCGGTGCAGAGGCCTGGCTTCCGCACCCCACAAAGACCTGTGACGGTGCCCCCCAGACACCCCACACGCTCGCCATCCCCGTCTCCCCCGTCCCAGCTCAGAACCTGCCTCTGAGGTCCAGGCCCGCCGGGAAGCCCTGTTACAGCCACAGCTCAGCCTTGCGGGGTGACATCTCTTCACTCGGGCATCAGAGGGTGTTTTCCACATGCACCCCCAAGTACCCTGTGAGTGTCTGTAAGTCGGGGCTCCCTGGCTCTCCCAGGACTTGGCAAGGACAGTGCACCCCACTTGCACCCAGCTTGCACACTCCACTTGGCCTGGAGATACGATGCTCTTGTACAGTGCACAACTTGAACACTCATACATGGCAGGCTTGCTTTCAGGCAGGAGTCAGGCCAAAACTGGAGGAAGAACGTAGCCAAGGTCATAGTGGAACCAGGGTACTGGAAGAAAACAAAAAGCCGGATTCGGGCGTGGGGCAGGGACAGACTGTGCTGGGAAAGTCCCTTATGCTGACTGGCCAGGACGGAGTCTGTACTGCGGAAGATATGTGGTCTGAGGCTGTGACCAGGCCGTGTCCCTGGTCTGGGGCTGAGGGGCAGCTGTTCACAATCCTCACCTCCAGGGACCTTCAGCCAGGCACATCGGGGGGCGCAGGGGAGGCTGGGGCCAAGCCTGTGGCTCCTGGGGGCTCGGAGGGTGCAGAAGGCAAGCAGGCACCCTGGTCCCCACAGGGAGTCGCCCAATGTGGCCTCCTCCCGTGGAGACCGGGCTCTGGTGACACCTGGCTGGGGACGGCGGGGAGTGGTCCCGTGTTTACACAGCTAAGTGCCCTCTGTGTACCCAGTGCTATCTCCACAAACAACCGGGCATCCGGACCGAGCGGCAGCTCCGGGCAGCGCTGATAAGGACCGGGACTGGGGGAGCCCACGCACAACACCCCTGTGCCCATCTCCGTCAACTCTGGGACACCCGGCAAGCTCTCAGGCCGCGGCCCTGGGCCCCGTGTCCGTCTACACCACCGGCACCACAGAGAATAACAGGATGGCAGAGGAGCCATGCCCTGGTTCAAGGCCCGAAGCCTCGGCCCACAGGCACAGACGGGGACGGGGGCAGCCTGGGACAGACCCTGCCACCCCACCCAGCCGCAGCTTCTGTGCCCCAGCGCGGTTATGGGGTCACTGAATCAACGTCCAGGTCTCGACTGCGCTGCGGCTCATCGCTCTGCGCTGCACGTTAATTAGGCCCCGACCGGTCGATAGGGCTGGAGGCTGCAGGATTCTGTGTTTCTCTTCCCAACTTGCAGAAAACTGTCGACGACTCTCAGGAGGAAAATGAAAAGCCCTCTAACACCAAGTAGATGCCAAAAATGTTATGAATTCGGCTACCATCAAATTTAGCACTTCTCGGCATTAAAGACAAAATGAACCCACAGGTCTCAAAACTGAAAAAAAACCCCACATATACAGCCAAAGAGCATTCAGCTCCAGATACACGAAAGTCCCCGCAAGCCAGCAGGAAAACAGAGACCACGGTTTAAAGTGCACAAGGCTGGGGATTTAGCTCAAGTGGTAGAGTACTCGCCTAGCAAATGCAAGGCCCTGAGTTCGATCCCCAGCACCCCAAAAAAAATTAAAAAAAATTAAAAAAAAATAAAAATAAAGTGCACAAGACAACACACAAGGATTCCGGTGAAAAGTTTTTATGCATCTCATTATTAAGCAAAGTAGTTCCAATTATAACAAAGAGCCACTATTTTTTAATTACAAAATTACAAGTGAAGCCAGGCGTGGTGGCACACACCTGTAGTCCCAGCACTCAGGAGGCTGAGGCAGGAGGATCACTGCAAGTCTGCAGCCAACCCAGACTTCATAGCAAAACCTTCTACAAAAGAAAAAAAAGCACATTTTTGTTTAACTTACAGGCAAAGATTTTTTAAATGATAATGCCCAGTGCCGCCCCTCACAAATGCTACTCATAAGACTTCACGCAGGAGGCTGGTTTAGGGTCACTCCTACCCACCCTGTAGCCCAGGGACCCCCCACTGCCAGGCCTGGGGATCAAATCCAGAAGTGCTTTACTGCCGAACTACATCCTCGGCCCTTTTTATTTGAGACACAGTCTCACTAAGTCACTTAGAATCACTAAGTCACTCAAACTTGTGATCCTTCTGCCTCAGCCTCCCAAGTAGCTGGGATCATGGATGTGCCCGCCTGCGCTCAGCCAGGACTTCCATTTTTTTTTTTTTTTTTTTTTTTTGGTACCGGGAATCGAACTCAGGGCCTCATGCTTGGAGGCAAACACTCTAAGCACTGAGCTAAATCCCCAGCCCTAGGGCTTCCATTTTTGTGGCTGTAATCTCTGGACTTTTTATCCAGAGCCAAGCACAGGGCACTCTCCCAGCAGTGATTAACGATAGTACACACACACACACACACACACGCACGCACTGTGCACACACAGGCAAACAACGTCAATGTGCGAACACCCAGCAGACAAACCGGAGCTCCCTTACAGGGCGGAAGGCCAAGCCGAGGAGCAGGGTTAAATGGCCCAGAAAGCCGCAGGAGGGAGGCACCAGCAGGATGAGTGGAAGCCGAGCACAGGGCAGGAGCCCAGCACTGTGCGCGCCTGGGGGCCCGCGGGGCCCAGCTTTACGCAAACGTCTCATGCTCTGAGACAACGGAGGGTTTTTGTTCGCATTTTTCCGGAATTTTTACACATCTCATGATGACTGTCTATTGCTTTAATAAAAAGTCTAGGGCGCTGGGGGCGCTCAGTGGCGAGCACTAGCCTCCCATGCACAGGGCGCTGGGTTCTGTCCCCATGACGCAGAAAAAGAAGTTTTAAAAAGTGTTTTATTTGTTGGAGATTTAGCTCAGTGGTTAGAGTGCTTGCCTAGCAAGCACAAGGCCCTGAGTTCCATCTCCAGTACCACAAAAAAAAAGTTTTATTTGCCCATATTTGCAGTACGTAATAGTTGCATTCCTTGAGGGGAGCTGGTACGTGCGCAGTGTCTCATTTCCACACACCTCGCCTTCTCCTCCTGCCCCTCCTCTCCTCATCCCCTTCCCGTTTGCAGAAGATCCCCCCTTGTTTCCTATTGTATTAGTCAGTATTCTCTAGAGAAACAGATACAATGGTAGCTATATGAATATTTGAGAGCTTACAATTTGGCTTCCTCGGGCTTCTTACAAGTCAGGCGTGGAAGCGTGCAGAGGGTCCGTCTGCAAGCTGGAGATCCGGAGGGCCCAGCCGAAGGTCTGGGGGTCCGAAGGATCCAGGCGAAGGCCTGGAGGCCTGAAGGATCCAGGCGAAGGTCTGGAGTTCCTCTGAAGCAACAGCAGCCATCCTCGACGACAGCAAGGCCCCGAGCTCCTTCCTCGACGAGGACAGCCGAGCCCCCTCCAGAAGAACCAGCCGCAGCAGAGCTTCTCCTGGCAAACAGCCCGCCAACCAGCTTCGGCTCCCACTCTGCCTTATGGTGCATCAGCAACAACCCTCAGGTGGATCTCGTATGCCCAGCATCACATCAACTCAGTCCGGCTGGGCGTTCTGGCTTAAGTTGACCATATTAGGTTCACCACACCCTGCCTTCCACTTGTGTAGGAAACCAAGGGCAATGGGAGAAACGAAGGCAGCTGTCCAGGTGCGAATTTGTACAGAAGTGCACGCAGCAGCGTGGTACCCACAGTGGAAAGCAGGCACACGTTCATCGCCCGAGGAAGAGAG
>PVJO010009928.1:9485-66957 GCA_004026905.1 Hystrix cristata
TACAATGTGTTCTTTAGATCCAGAATTTCTGTTTGGTTCTTTTTATATGGTTATCTCTTCAAATTTTGAACTACAAATTTGAACTACAAGTTTCTATCTCTTCAAATTTTGGAAAAACTGTTCATACATAGTTTTTTAAATTTCATTTAGTTCTTTCTATTCTGTTGTGGTTCACTGAGATACTTTAAAATGATTATTTTTATTAGTACATATTTGCAGTACATAATGTTTACATTCCTTGTGTGGAGTTGGCATATGTACCTAACATATCTTAATTCCTTTTCTATCCCTTTTTCCTCCCTCTCTGTCACCTCCCTTCATCCCCAGGTCCCCTTCCTATTTGAGAAAGATTTATACTCCTACTTCTTATTATCTATCCTTTATTTTACTCTTTATTTATAATTTGGTTTCTCACATAAGAGAAACCATACAATATTTAAGTTTGTGTGTCTATTTATTTCACTTAACATTATAATCTCAAAGTACATACATTTTCCTACAAATGACTCAAGTTTATCTTTCTTTATGACAGAGTAGTACTCCAGTGCATGTAAATACCACATTTTCTTCATCTGTTCATCTGCTGATGGACATATAGGCTGCTTCCAAGATTTACCTCTTGTAATTGTGCTGCTATAAATATGATGTCTTTAACTCATTTGGGAAGATACCTAGAAGGGAAATACCTGAGTCAAATGGAATTTCTAGTTTTAGCTTTATGAGGAATTTCCATACGGATTTCCATAGTAGCTGTACTAGTTTACATTACCAACAACGGAAGAGTGCTCCTTTCTCCTGCAGCCTCACCAGCATTTGTCAGTATTTGATTTCCTGATAATGGCCACTCTTTCTAGGGTAAAATGGAATCTCAGTGTTGATTTAATTTGAATTTCTCTAAGGGCCAGAGATGTTGAACATTTCTTCATGTATTTACTGGTCTAAAATGATTGCTTAGAATTTTTTGCCAGGAATTTCGCATATCTCTATGTCTATAGAGTTGGCTACTAATTCTTTATTTTGTTCTTTTGATGATATCATGTTTTCCTGATTGTTTGTGACCTTTGTAGCCATGTATGTCTATATATTTGAGGAAGTAGACATTTACTATGGTCATTACAGAATGGCTTCAGCAGGGGAAGCTCTTTACCAGGTGACCTGTCCAGAGGTTCTGGGCAGGCTGGTGTGGTATACAGGTTGACTTGACACAGTAATCCTCATGCTGACTGGCCTGCGGCCTGGGTGCACTATAACAGGCCTGGAGTTTGGTTGGGAGTTTGGTATACTTGAAAAGGCCTGATACGTGTATCCACAAGAGTCATCCTGGCACAGAAGTCTGCTAGGGTGAGTGAACCTGGACCCTGAGTCTACTAGATCTGCGAGCTATGGGGACTGTCCCTGAGCCTGGATCCATGAGGGATGCCTAGAGGCTGGATGTGTGTTTGCGTATGCACTGTCTTATAGTCTGAGTCCACAGTGACTGGCCTGGAACCAGGGGTCATGGGCATCCAACTGTATTGGGATGAGCTGGAGGCTGGATCTGTGGTGGTATGCCTGGGTCTTAGGTCCATGGGTCTTAGGTCTTAGGTCCATGGTGGCAGGTCCAGCCTGCCACCATGGGCTAAAACCTGTGACCACGGGGTCCAGCATGGAGACTGAGTATGCAGGTCCTGGCTTGGTACCTGAGGCCATGGGGTCAGTCTTTATCTTAGCTCTCTGAGTGCTGACCTGGTACTGGGATGGGGCTAGTGCTTGGCCTATAGGTGGTACCCTGAAGTCTGGAACTGAAGAAGCCAGCCTTATAGTATAGTGGGCCTAAAGTCTAGGACTGGCACTAAGCCAAGCTGGCACTAAGCCTGCCTAAAACCTGGGAAGGACCTGCAGCCTCATCTGTGGGAGCTGGTCTGGTGCTGGCATGAGCCTAGAGTCCAAGACTATAGATGCTGTCAATATGGTGCCCTGGGTCCTGAGTCAGCGGGGACTGGCCTAGTGCTAAGGTCTTGGGTGATGCCTCAGTGTTGGGGAGAACCTGGAACCCTAGTCTACAAATCTCACCCTGGAGTCTGGAGTTATGAAATCCAACCTAGCACTAAGCAGGTCATAGAAGTGGGGTTGACAGGAGCAGGCCTGGTTCCTGTGGTTCTGTGGACTGGCCTGGAGTCTGTGGAGGACGGCCTGGAGTTTGAAGATGTGAGGAGCCAGTTTAGAGCTGGAACTATGGTTCTGCGTGGCACTGGAGTGGCTAGAGGCTCGGTTCGCAGTAAAGGCCGAAATCTGCAGCTATGAAAATCTGTCTGGTGGCAAGTCTCGCTGAGTGAGTTCTAAGGCAAAGTCTAGTGGTCACTTCACTCTCCTCCAGTCTGCAAGATGTCTTTCTACAGTGTGCTCACTAGGACAGAGAGAGAGAAAAAAGAGGTACTGTGAAACTGTCCTTCCTATGTTCTTCCATAGAGCTTTCTTCTTTCCTTTTTTTTCTTTTTCTTTTCATACTAGGGATTGAATCCAGTACCTTTGTACTGAGCTACATCCCCAGCCGGTTTTTAAACTTGTATTGAGAGAGAGTCTTGCTAAGTCATTAAGTTGCTCGGGTTGAGCTCAAAATTTAGTTCCTCAGCTTCAGCCTCCCAGTGACACCATGGCCAGCTGTATCTTTTCTTATTTCTTTGCTATACTGTATTCTCTCACCTTGAGTTCCTCAGCTCTTGCGAATATATTTGTGTCTGTACAGAGTTATTCAACATAATGTTTCCATAAGGATATGAGTTTTGGAAAGTCTTATTTGACCTTTTACTGAAATCATTCCTCTGTGTAATCTCTAAAATAATTTTAACAGCACCTGGTACTCAATAAATATTAGTTATAAACTGGATGTGGTGGCTTGTGCTTGTAATTCTGACACTATGCAAGACTAAGGTAGGAGGATTGCTAGTTTGAGTCCAGCCTGGGCAGTTCAACTTAGCAAGCTCCTGTCTCAAATTAAATAAAACATGAAAAAGGACCGGAAATGTAGCTCAGTACAAAGGCTCTGGATTTAATCCCCAGTAGTCCCTCAAATTAATATTAGTTACTACTATTAGCTATTGTAGGCTCTTCATATTAAATTTCATACATTTTAAGAAAAGTAGCTTTTTATTTTGCTTTCAAAGCCCACATAATCTTATAGAAAAAAAAGATTTATAAGTCTGTGAGATTAAGAGAAGCTTCCCTAAAGAAATTATATTTAAACTAGGACTTAAAATAGAAACAGGAATTAACAAGGTCAAGTATATTGTTCTTGTGTGTGTGAGTGTGAACAATGTTTTGTTATGAGATGGTTGAGGGAAGAGAGTAACAGAACATTCCAGAAAGTAAAAGTAGACTAAAAGTGTCCTGTGATAAGAAGAAGCATGGGTTGCGAAAACTAAAAATTGGCTTCATGCCTGAAGCACACTGGGGTAGAAAGGAACTTGGTGTGAGACTAGTTTGAATTCTATCTTTAAGTCAGTGGGAAGATAGGGAGGTTCTAATAGAGAAGCAGCAATGGCTGTTTTTTTTTCCTTATTATTTTGGACACTTAACTAGAAAATCTGAAGATTTAAGGGAGAGAGATATATATGGTAATTATGTTCCCCATGCATAATAACCACCCAGTATCTGCTCCTGAATGCAATCCATGCCACTGACTGAAGAGACAGGGTCTCTTCTCTCTCCCTAGGTAAGAATTACGTCTATCTCAAAAGCCGCCTGAATGGGGAACTGAAATGCTGATATTAACAACCCTCTCATTGTATATTAGTCCAATTTCTGTTGCCAATAAAACAATCCGACAGACTGGGAGAACTATGAAGAAAAGTTTATGTCAACTCACTGCTCTGGAGGCCCTGGCTCTACCTTAATGACCTTATGTACTCCTAATCACCTTCCGTCTACGGCCATACCACCCTGAATGCGCCCTATCTCGTCCTAATCACCTCCCACCGCCCCAACCTCTGAACCCCGTGACTCTAGTCAGATGAAGTTTCTACCCTAGAAATGTTGACATATGAAACTTTGGGAGACATATTCAAACCACATCTGAACCACAGCACATTGATTGATACCTGCCTGTAGTCAGCTTGGCAAAGAATGCTTTAATTAAAAGTTTTAAATTTTTAATTGGGTTATTTAGGTTTTTATAAAAATTGTATATAGTTTTAAAATATTTTTAAAATCAAATAGAAAAAAATATTATTCAAGGAAAAGCAAACCTGCCACTCCTTGGCTTCCCATGTCATCTTTTCCCTTCTCAAGGTAAGCACTGTGATATTTTGCCTACATTTCTAGTAATTTTTAATGCATATAAAAGCATTTTTTTTGTGACAGTAGTGTACAAAGGTTAGAAGAACAGTGTTTGAACAGGGCTCATGTCCTGGCCTTTATACTTAAAATCACTAACATGGTAAAATAGTTTAAACAGTGCATGGCCCAGAAGCCTTCAGTCTTAGCTTTATTCTTTGGCTTTCTTTTTTATACAAGTGAGAGTGTACATGTTTCCGGTCAGCAGCTTGCTTCTTGATTGTTAGTATATGGACTTTTGAAAGCTTGGTGTATTCCCACCCTTCATGCGAATTGCCTTGATGAATCCTCATAGTGACCTTCGGGCTGACGAGTATGATGAACATCCTTATTTCTGAGACTCCAAGTCAGACTAAGTACACAATTACTGGGTAGTGTCCTCAAAGTTGCAGGAGTTACCTGTTTCTGAACCCCAACAACCTGACTCCAGCATCTTCCCTCTTCATTTCTTTTTTCTACTATCTTTCAAATAACTCTTTGCTTTTTATTTGTTTTTAACAACACTTTTTTGTACTCTTCTAGACCAAAATTGACAAAAACCTCAGAACAGAATATTATGAGGAACAGATTCAAGTATTCAAAAGTATCATCCAAGAAAGAACATCAAGTTTTAACGCACATTTAGCTCTAAAAGTCACACCCACTGAGGTAGATACAAGTCAAAACGAAAAAGCTTCAAAGCAAACAAACTCTTCAAATCAAGAAAATGCCCCAAATACTTTTCGGTTTTCATATTCCAACAATGAAACTTATCAACGATTATTTTCATATTCTTCAAAGAAGGTAAGTAAGACTTTCAAACACTTGACATAGAGATTATAATGGGACATAGTTCAGCTAACCAAATCCCCCTCTTTAGATATTTAGAGCAAATTAAGATCATTTGAGAGAGAAAATACAACAAGATAACATAAAATCCTCAAAGAGGTAGCTGAGATATCAGAAAGAATAATATAACTAGGGAGGACTCTGATGGTAACTTGGATGGTAGAGAGTAAATTGGTAGTAGTGAGCAGGGAATGTGAACTAAGAATTTAGAGCATACATTTCACATGACCATTCTGTTTATACAATCATCACAATTACAGGGACAGATTATACTGAGGGATTGTGGGAATTCGTTGCAATGCCTTAGAATGATGGCTGTTTACTCACTACAAAGTGTCTGAAAAAACAATTCCATGAAATTGTATGCGTGCAGATGAAAAGTGGTCTGCTCACTTTGTGATCACACTTTTAATCTGTGCCAAAAAATGTGTTTGATTTTTGATATTTAAGCCAGATTTTGAAGTTTGTTTCACCATCATTGTAATAAATATAAAATATTTTTGTAACTAGTATAACAATAAAATGCTTGTTCTCCCTTTTCTAACATCACAGTCACCTATTTAGACACCTTATTAATAATAATTAACTCTTAGTACTTACATTATGCCTAATTGTGTAATTGCTTTATATAGGTATGAACACTGCCAACCACTCAAAATGTTCAGTTGGAAATCTTTTAAGTTATTCAATAAATATTTAATTGTGTACTTACTATGTGGCCAGACACTGTCCTAGGTACTTAGAATGCTGTAGTGACTCAAGCTAACGAGGGTTCTTGTCCTCATGCAGCTGAAAGCTCAAAACAGAGACAGCCAAAAACAACAAATATAAGAGGAGGAAGCTATATAGTATTTAGAAAGTGCTAAGTGGTATGAAGAAAGGAAAAGGAAAAGTACATTAGAGAAATCAAGACTGCCTGGCAGGTGACAGTATTAGAAAGAAAGAGCAGGGTGGACTTCACTGGGGAGATGAGATCTGAGAAAAATTCAAAAGCAAGGAAATGACCAAGCAGTTAGATTTAGAATGATGTTCTGGTAGAAGAAACCGTTAGATGTGGTAGAAAAAACCTGATGCAGTAACTCAAATTGAGTGGGGAGGAGAAAAGGTTAGAGAGGGCATCCAAATTAGTCCTGGCAGAACCTCCAAGTGGGTTGACTGGTTCTCCAAGTGACATGGGAGGACTTCACACTGACCATTAATGCTCTCTTTTGCACTGGAAATGACTGCGATGGTCACGCTCTTGAGAAGGGACAATGAGTGCTAAGAGCAAAGGCAAGGAGGGCTGTTGGAAGCTGCTGTAGGAATCCAGTGGGAGATGGTAGTAGTTAAGACGCAATAGCTAGAGTCAAACTGGACTCTAGGTTTGAAGCCTGAGCAATTTAAAGGATGGAGCCGCCGATGGAGAAAACCTGGTGAGTAGGTTTAGCGAGGAAGACCAGTAGTTAAGTTTCAGTGAAGTTAGGTGTGAGGTATGTACCAGGTGTTCAGTTGAAGATGCCAAATAGGAAGTGGTGTGCTCCTGGAGTTTGGGAAAGAGATTTGGGCTTGAGCTGTAAATTTGAGAACTGTTGACACATAGGTGGTGCTTAAGGTCTTGAAGTTTGGTGAGACCACCAAAAGAGTTAGAATACATTAAAAATTACATGACCTAAGGTTGAATCTGGAGAACTTCCACTGAAAGAAATTTGTAAAAAGAGGAAGAACCAGCAAGGAAACCCAAAGTGACCCTCACGGCGCCCTAAAACCTTGTTACTCAGTGTAGTCCAGGGATGACCACTGCGAAGCTGTCACCTCAGGTTCTAACACAGACCTCAGGTTCTCTCTAGATGACTTGTCCACATTTTATAATTTGGGAAGCACTGCCCTACAAGACAAGAAAAGAAATGCTACTAAGGAGAGAGGAGTGATGGTCTGTGTCAAATGTGCTAATATGTCAAAGACGAGGATGGTGATCATTGGTTTTAGGATTATGAAGGTCATTGGTGACCTTAACAAGAGAAGTTACGTCTTAGGGCAACATCACTATTGAATTAGATTTAAGAGGAACTGTTAAGAGGGGAATTGGAAATTGGGAGTGTAGAACACTTTTTCAAGGGATTTTGCTTCTAACGAGGGCAAGGAAATGGGTAACAGTTGGTCAAATCTGTGAGCCCAAGAGAATTATTTTTATTTCTTTAAAATGGAAGGAATAATGGCATATTTGGATAGAAATGATCCTAGACCTACCTCTGAAATAAATTGAACCAAAGAAGAACGTATGTCTTTCTAACTCCAAATCTCAAGATGCACTTCTTGGCACTCACAACAATAAAAAGGTATCCAGATACCCTTTGTGTATCTGTGAGACTCCACGGAGAATTATTATGTAAGTCAGAAGATGGAGAGCTCATTTTACACATAATAAATGGAGTAAATTCCTGTAAGATTCTTGTTAGAGGCTGACTCACCTACTGTTACCTAAAGTTAAGTTACATGAGCAATGTGCTCTAGGACACCAAAAGTTTGGTGCCATGTCCACAAACACCAAGATGTACCTTTTAAAAAGAGATCAAGTATTTTAAATGCCCACGCAATCACCATATGTTAACCAGGGAGACAGCAGGAGAAACTCAGATCAGTTCTCCAAACCATGGATGTCAATTGTAGTTTAGTTTTCTCTGCACCAGGCCAGCACATTGACTCCCAGAGTGCACTATCACGGTTTTCTCTTGGATACCCAAGCCATCACCCTGGCCCTGGGAACATTTAACTATGGAGTTGTTTAAGATGGCTTGAGATTCATGTTTTAAAATACTGTCTGTCCTAGTTCTGTCATTAAAGATCTTTAGGGCACAGGAGAAGAAACAGGGAGATCACAGACCTATATTTTTAGTGAAGTTTGTGCCATACCATATTTGTATAATTTGGGACAAATAACTTGATGTGTTTGAATCAGAGTTTTTTCATCCTCAGAGTAAGAAGATTGACCTTATAAATAATGTATTCCTTCCATTGTTAGCATTTTTAAATCACCTTAGTCAGCTAAAATTTCAACATAATGAAATGCAAAGATTGTAAATGTATTGATTAATCACATACATCTTTGTAGTGACAAAGAAGATACAGATCATATATCTTCAAACAAGATGCAGAACATTTCCATTAGCTCAAGAAAATAGAACATTTCCATCAACTTAAGAAAATTCTATCACCCTCTTCCCAGTCAATTTCCTGCGAACCCATAAGCAACCACTGACCAGATTTCGCTGACCATACTTATTTTTTCCTGTTCTAGAACATCGTATAAATGGAATTATGTAGTATATAATTCCTGTGCATGACTTCTTTCACTTAGCATGACATATCTGAGATTTCATTATGTTGTTGCACATATCAGTAGTTTGTTCTTTTTTATTGTGAATAGAACACAATTTGTTTATGGGCTTCTTTGTTGATGGGCATTTGAGCTGTTTCTAACTTTACACTATTCAGACAAATACTGCTGTGACATTGTCATACAGGTCTTTTTTATGACAATGTTCCCACTAATCTTCAGAGAATAAATAAGAAGAGAATTGCTGGTCACAGGGTCGCTGTATGTGTAACTTTATGAGAAACTGCTTAACAGGTTTCCCAAGTGGCCGTCTCATCTTCTACTCTGACTGGTGTCAAACTCTGTGTATGAGAGTCCCAGTTGTGTACACCCTCGTCAACAGCTAGTAAAGATAAAATTTAACCACTCAAGTGGAATAAAGTAGCATCCCATGGTCCTTGCTAAAAAATTATTACTATGGAAATTCTAGATTTTATGTTTTATTTGAAATAATAGTACTAAAACTCATTTCTCTCCTTCACCTGCTCCACACCAAAGGAAAAGATGTTTCTGCATGTGAGAGGAGTAATTCAGCTGGGTCGATTTGTGATGAGAGCCCGGGATATCATGCTGACAACAACATTCTTAGAGGACATAAGTGCTCTGCCAACTGCTTACGAAAAGGGAGAATATTTTGCATTTTTGGAAATGTATGGAACCCACTACAGTCGCTCTGGCTCTCTAGGAGGACTATATGAACTAATATATGTTTTGGATAAAGCCTCTATGAGAGAGTACGGTATGTCAGCAAATAGAATTCTAACTACAAAGGTTGTTTTGACTAAATATTCCTTTAGCCTCCTTCAGTAGTTAAAATCTTTAGAGTAAAGGGTCTAATAGCCTCTAATCCTTTAAGAGAACTCTTTCCCCTTTGGCACCTAAAATCCTTTCTCATAGCAAATTCATTTCCACCTCTGATAAGATACTGTTCTAAATTTTCTTCCATAAAGAAGGAAAAAAGCAATGCTATATAAATCTAACGCTGTAAAGCAAGGATGGAAATTTAATTTTACTTCACATGATGATGATTCTGATTATATAGTGGTGATTGGATTGAGTCCATGTTGGGGAGGTTTCTTGCTACACTTGAATTATGGACAATAGGACTGTCTTTGATCGTCGGTCTGTGCTATAGGTACCGGAGAGGCCACTGTCCTACATTGTTACCACCTTGGCCTACAGTTTCATCCAAAATTTTAAGAATAAAGTAGATGATCTGGTTTTGGTGATGAATTGAATTTCAGGGCTAAGATAGCTAGAAAGGGAATAGCTGGGCCATAAGGAATTTCTATTTTTAGTTTTTTGAGGAATCTCCATATTGTTTTCCATAGTGGCTGTACTAGTGTACATTACCACCAACAGTGTAGAAGGGTTCATTTTCCCCCACAGCCTCACCACTATCTGTTTGTGTTTGATTTATTGATGATGGCTATTGTTTCTCAGGTAAGAGGGAATCTTACCTCAGTGTTAATTTAAATTTCTCTAATGGCCAGAGATGTTAAAATTTTTTTCATTTATTTACTGGCCATTTGTATTTTGTCCTCTGAGAAGTGTCTATTTATTTCAGTTTCCCATTTTTTTATCGAGTCTTTTATTTTGGACAGTCTAATGTTTTTGGATTTCTTATATATTCTAGACGTTAGTCCCTCTTCCAAAATAAACTAGCAATTTTTTTCCCATTGTGTAGATTGTCTTTTCACTCTGCTGGTTGATTCCTTTGCTGTACAGATGGTTTTTAATTTGATAGAATTACATTCATTAATTCTTGACGTTATTTGTTGAGCTACTGAGATTCTGTGCAGAAAGTCCTTGCCTATGCCTATATCTTCAAGAGTTTTACCTATTTATCTTCCAGCACATTAAGTGTTTGTGTTTTAATATTTAGGTTTTTGATCCATTCTGATTTTAGTTTAGTACAGAGTGAGAGATACAGACCTAAATTCAGTCTTCTGCTTGTAGATAACCAGTTTTCCCAGCACTGTTTCTTAAAGAGGGTGTCTTTCCTTCGGGGTATGTTTTTGGCCCCTTTGTCAATTCTGAGACAGATTAATGAGTCTGAGGTTGTTTCTGTATCTTCTATTCTGTTCCATTGATACATATGTCTCTTTTCGTGGCAGTATTGTGCTATTTTTTTAATCACTGTAGCTTTATAGTATAAATTGAAGTCAAGGATTGTGAGATGCTTCCTGCTTTGTTCTTTTTATCCAGGATTGCTTTTGATATTCCAGGTCTTCTCTGGTTTCATAGAAACTTTAGGATTTGTTTTTTTGTTCTATCTGAGAGGTTGTTGGTATTTTGATTGGGATTGCATTATAATCTGTAATGAGTTTTGGAAATATGGCCATTTTAACAATATTTTTTCTGCCTATCCACACAAAAAGAATATCTTTCCATTTTATGATATCTCGTCAATCTTTTTCTCAGAGTATAGCGGTTTTCAATATAGTGGTCTTTTACTTCCTTGGTTAGGTTAATTCCTAAGTATTTCATTTTTCTTGAAACAACTGTAAATAGTATTATTTTCCTAATGTGTTTCTCAATGAGTCATTATCGCTGTACACAAGTGCTACTGGTTGTTGTTTATCGGTTTTGTGCCCTGCTGCTGTGCAGACCTGGTTTCTTACTCAATGAGTCTTTCAGTGGAGATTTTTGGATCTTCCATGTAAGGGATCATGTCATCCGCACATAAGAAGAGTTTGACTTCCTTTTTTGTACTTATGCTTTTCTTTCTCTTGCCTGATTGCTTTGGCTAGTATTTTGAATACTATACTGAACAGGAGTGGGAAAAATGGACATCCTCGTTTTGTTCCTGATTTTAGGATTTTTAGAGTTTTTCCCCATTTAATGTGATGTTGGCAGTAGGTTTGCCACAAATGACTTTTATCAGATTGAGACAAGGTCCTTCTGTGCATATTTTCTTCAGGGCTTTTTATCATGAATGGATGTTGGATTTTTTTCTGTGTCTATTGAGATGATCATGTTACTTGTGTCCTTGCTTATATTTATGTGCTGTATTGCATATATTGATTTGCATATGCTGAGCCACCCTTGCATCCCTGGGATGAAGCCTAACTGGTCATGATGTATGATCTTTTTAATCATATGATGAATTCTCTTTGCCAGTATCTTGTTGAGGATTTTTGCATTATGTTCATTAAGGAGATTGGCCTGTGCTTATATATATATATATATATATATATGTATATATATATATATATATATATATATATATATATATATACATACATATACATTTTTCTTTTTAGTTGAGTCCTTTCTGGTTTTGAACCAAGAATGAGTTTTGCAGTGTTCCAACCCTCTCAGTTTCATTAAAGTGTTTGAGATCTATTAGCATTAGATCTCTCCTGAAGTTCTTGAAGAATTCAGTGGTGAATACTTCAGGTCTGGTGCTATTTTTAGTTGGTAAGATTTTTTTTATTGCTCCCTCAGTTTCATTGCCTGTTGTGAGATTGTTCAGGATTTTTATATATTCTTGGTTCACTTCTGGTAATTCACATATATCCAGAACTCTATCATTTCTTCTGAATTCTTCAGTTTATTGGAGTACAGGTTTTTACATTAGTTATAATAACCTGGCAGCATCTCTGGTGATTTTACCATTTTTGCTTCTAATTGCATTGATGTATGTCTTTTCTTTCCCTCTTTTGTTAAAATTGTCTTTTAAGATTATATCCTTGGGTTGGCCTTCTGGGATTTTTACTGTGATGTGTTGTGGACAAGATCTTTTCTGATCGTAGTTATTTGGAGTTCCATATTCCTTGCTTATCTGTATGTAAAATTCTTTCCCCATGATTGGAAAGTTTTCTACTATTATTTCTATAAACAGATTTTCTTTTTTATGCCATTAGTGTTAGCTTCTGATTTTTCGCTGATTCTAGCTAAGCACAGGTGGCCTTCTTTGCATCGTGTAGCAGCCGCTGGATCCATATTCCACAATCTCTGTTTGTCTTTAAGGCATTTTTGAGTATGTGGTCACCACATCAGCCTGATCTTCTAGACTGACACTCTCTGCTCACATTTGTTACCTTTGCTGCCCATACTTTCAATAGAATTTTTAATCTCCTGAATTTCTGTTTGGTACTTTTTCATGGACTCTAATTCTTTGGTAAGCTGGTCATTCATGTTTTGTATCATTTAGTTTAGCTCCTTTACCTTTTATTAATGTCTTCTGTAAGATCACTAATTATTTTATTAAATGCATTATTTGTTTAGTTATATCACCTCTGAGCTCACTGAGAATCTTTACGATTTTTTTGTGTGTATGTGTGCCTTTTATCACTTCATATAATTCAGCTCTTTGGTTTTGCTTTCCTCCCCGCGGAGGCCCCATGAAGCAGCTTCAGGGGTGTTAGAATTTTCTGGAGGCGTTCTGTTGTCTGCTTTTCTCATGATTCTTGCACACACATGTATGTGTGTGTGTGTGTGTGCATGCATGCACTGAGGATTGGGGGTCATTAAAGTTTGGGGATATCTGATTCTTAATATGGAGATCTCCTTGGCTGGTGTCTGCTTTCCAGTGATGCGCTTCAGGAGTGACTGGCTTCAGGCCTTTCCTCTGTCTGGTGACCAAACTCCTCCCTGAGTTTGGGGAGGGAGGATTCAGTAACCAGCCCAGCACCCAGATCTCCAGACACAAACTACAGTAATATTGATGACACAAAGACAAACCAGATATTGGCATACAGTAAAAACCAATTATTAGCAAAAACGATGCCACCACTCACAACAGCAAAGAAATCAGCAACAAAAATAGATTGAAAGACTAGCCAGGTATTCACAAACCATGAGAACCAACAAAGCCAGGGTGGCTGAAGTAGGAGGGTCACTGTGAGTCTGAGGCCAATCTGAAGTACATAATGAGACCCTGTCTCAAAAAAAAAAATTGCAAGTGCACAAGAAATATTTTCCAGATGAGTGAATATCTAATGTCTCCCAGATATCTACTTCTAAAACTCACTGTGGAAACCTGTGATTAACTTAATCTTTTCCTTTCCTTTTTCATAAAGCATTTTGGCATTCAGAACAAATAATCCTACGTGTGTGTATGTGTGTGTGTGTGTGTGTGTGTGTGTGTGTGTGTGTATGAGAGAGAGAGAGAGAGAGAGAGAGAGAGATGGGAGGGAGATCAGAAAAACTAGGAAGAGCAAAAACTGAGATGGTCAGTGAGTTGAAGTCTGAGTTATCTAGCCTTAAAATAAAGGAATAGTTATGTTTTATAAATCAGGAAAACAGATTATAAATTATAGACTTTAAGGAAACATAAGGCTTTTTCCTTCTAATAACCGTTTGGGTATCCACACACCCTAATGATTTAGTTCCCAAGACCAGCATCTATGAAATGGCTCATAGGACCAAAATGGGGTTGTCATCTCCACAAGTCATCTGCCCAAAGCAACGAATCAGACATCTTAATGATGAATTGAGTCTTCCAAGTACAAAGAGATGTTGATGCATCCTATGACCAAGTTATGAAGCTGCTATGAGCCAGACAACTTTGGGTTCAAATTCAACTTGCCTTATTACTAGCTGGGAATTAGCTCTCAGCAGGTTACTTAACTACTCTCCAATTCTATATCCTCAATTGTAAAATAAGGCTAATGATATTTACCTCATGCAGTTAATGTGAGCATTGAATTAGTTAATGCATGTAAAATGTATAGAAGGATGTCAGCTATGTAATAAGCATTCAATACATGGTAGACATTGTTGGTCTACTTCTATGGTATTAGAGATAAAAGATTTCACTATGATCACTTTAAGCTGACCCACATTGTTTTTAAGCAAGTAGTAAATTTAATGTATAGAGGAGGCTGTTATATTCTAGTGCAAGGACCAAGCAAGGCAGACACAGCCTTGCATTTGAGTTCTGTAATGATCTCTGTGAATGTAAGTGTATGTCTAACAATTTTTAAATAAATATGTAAACCAGGTTTTGAGCTAAGCGACATAAAGCGCTGCCTTGGGTATAATCTGGACTTGTCTCTAAGTGTCACTGGAAACACGGCGGAACCCGACTTCACAGCGCAGTTGAACTACAGTGACTGCGTGAAGAGGACCAATAATAAAATGGGTAAGTATGACCCCTAACTTACTAGGTTAAAAAAGTTGGGGACCGATGCTAGACAGCGCTGCCCTCTCACAATGTTCCCTCTTCATTATCTATGTTCTTTGCTTAGAAATGCTAGAAGTCCTCAAGATCTATTTTACCTTTTTTTTTTATTTTTTACCAAGAACATGTATTGGTACATTGTACACATAGTGATGATATTCATCGTGGTTATTTTGTACCTGTACGTGATGTATCTTGGTTTTCCCCACCTTCCCCACCCCTCGGTTCAGCTCCCCTCTTCCCTATTTATCTTTGCAGTGTTTTCTCTCCAACAAACACAGATGACCCACAGACGAGTGCTTTTCATTGTCTCTACTGAGCAAATAGTGGGGTACACAGCTTTAGGAGATGCCCCCACACTCTTCTCCTTGTAGATTTCTCTATTTATTATGGCATTGTTAGAAGGCCCATGGTAGAAATATATCTTGATGAAAAGTTTCCCTTTTCCCCCCTTAGTTTTAATAAAGGTTTTGCATGGACTTGTGATGGTGTTATGTGTGTCCATTAGCAAAGGAGAAGGCCAACCTCAAGTTTCCACTGAATTAGCAATTCCTAATCCTTCCTTCACCTCAAGTCAGTGCATAAACTCTGTAAAATTGTAACTATCTGTGGTATAAATACTACTTTCTGTTATCAATCTTTAGCAGATTTTTAAGCATGAGGATGTACTGCAGTTCTCAACTCTTACTCTAATCTAAAATAGCTGAGGGCATTTTTTAAAATACACAGGCTCGAACCTCATTTTAAAGACCAACTGGTAGTGAGGAGGCTAAAGTGGGGAGAGCCTGACATTTTTTTAAAGCATGTTAACTTCTAACTCATGGTCGTGACTGGAACGCCGGCGAAGTGATAAAAACTTGCACTTGCCACAATAGGGCATAATTTCTGTATTTGGCCTTTCATTGTATAATCTTTGGTAGTCATTACATTTCTCTAAAATTTCAAACTTCTCATTCATAAAAATTAGGAATGATAGGAGCTGGGGATTTAGCCCAGTGGTTAGAATGCCTGCCTCGCAAGCACAAGGCCCTGAGTTCGATTCCCAGCACCAAAAAAAAAAAAAAAAATTAGGAATGATAAACAAAAACATCTTTCGATTCGTTTTTAGTCCTAAAATTTCACATCTAAACAAGTCACAAAGCTTTATAAAAGTGGCTCGATATGGAGAGAGACTGAGGGAAGATGAGTAGAAATTTGGGATGGGAAGAAATTTTACTTTTCACATTATTTTTGGACACCTTAATTTTTATATAATAATGAAATAATTTACAAAAAACCTACACAAAATGCAGTTATGAAAGTAAATTTGCAATAATAATATATGGTATACCAAGGGCACAAAGTTCCCATGTGTACATGTGTGTGTTTGTGAGATTAGCTATGGACTATCAGTATATGTAGATCATCTGTGCCCTTTCTATTTAACAAAATATAGGTAGTTGAATTTTGCAATTGGGCACTGATAAAAATATCCCTTATACATCTGGGTGGATTGTATACAAGTAAGTTTACAATCACAACTCAATGAATATGCCAGAGTATACTGAAAGGGCTCCATACATGTTTATCAAATAGCATCTTGAGGGCTGGCCATGGAAATACAAAAGCTTCTCTTTAACTCCTTCTCTTGCCAGTAAACGTCAGCCGTGATCAACTCATTGATGATGTTATTTCACTCATAAGAGGAGGAACCAATAAGCATGCATTGCAACTGAAGGAAAAGCTTCTCAAAGGACCCAAGACAATCGATGTGACAGACTTTGTAAACTGGGCCTCTTCCTTAAGTCAAGCTCCAGTGCTCATCACCCAGAAAGTAAGTAAAGTTTATTTTTAAATGGAAGATTGTGTCATTTTCTTATGAAATGTCACTGTTGATTCAGATGACCAGATGACTGATGGGCAGGAGATGTGAGCATTCAGCTATACTCCCATCTCATCCTGGAAGGCAGCGTGGTCGGGAAGGAAGGCCCAGTGTGCAGTCACCTGGCCTCAGCTGCGTTCCTGCCTCTGTCCCTCATTAAATGCGTAACACTTCTGACTTCTACAACACTAAATTGTCTAGACCTGCATTTTTTTTTTTTTTTCTGAGAAGATTGCTAGTGTAGAGTCTAGAGCACAGACTGGAACAAAATAGGTTCCCAAGAATTGTTAGTTTCCTTGTGTCTCTCCTTGATTGCATCTTGCCTTCTCTTGGCACCACATGACCATGTCCAACACAAGAGAATCTTACTTATTAAGTCTTTCGAAAATCATTATAATTATTAACATACATTAATTGTATGAATAAATGGATTTCACTGCCATATTTTCATCCCTTGATCATGTCTGCCCTTCTTTATTAAGAGTCTCTATAAAGGCTCCATGAAAATAAGAACAAACGTGAACAATTCTTATAATTAGAGAATTCTTTCCTTTTTCTGTCTTGACTGTAATAGTTCTCAAATTAGAAAACCTTTGGGACTTTACAATCTTGCACTTATTCCTAAGGGGAAAAATATGTTATAATTGTAAAGACATAAATGCTGTTTAGCCTCGTCACTTTCTCTCCAAACTAACTAAAAAGGTGTGTGTTTTCCTTCTTTCGCTCCTGATATTATTAGAAGTGTGTTTTCTACTTCCTTTTATAGCTTTCAGTTCAGCCTGTAGTTTCACAATTTACTTTCCTTGAGGCAAGTTTATCTTTGGTCACCACTTCAGCTTGATTAATTTGAGTTGCAGAAATGTTGGTACTTTTTATAGTACTAGTTACTGGAGGATTTTATTTTCTCAATCTATTTTATTGTCTTAAAAGTGATGCAATAAAAAAAGATTCAGTGAAAAAAACAGTGAGTGTCACCACCCAAAACATCTCATTTATGTGAAGAAAGAACTAAAAAGTTGCAAAACTGTAATTAATTCTCCCATTAGGTTATAGAAATATCACCATTTAAAATGTGCAAATGTATCTATAAATCTTCAAATGATATTCTCCCCAACACAGGGCAAAGAGAGAGAAAAAGTTGGCCAAATTAGCATATTTATATAAGAAAATAAAATCAGAAGAAGTGTCTATTATTTTATTAAGTTTAAATTTTATTTAAATTCATTATCTTGAGCTAAGTAAGATAAATCTGTGTTGGAAGACTTTAAGTAAAGATAGACACAGGTGACAGGGGTGAGTGTTTACATCTAGTTGGACCGCTAACGTGCCTTATTTTCTCATCTCTACGAAGAAAGTTCAACTGTCCTCACATGAATGGATCCAAAATTATTCTCTGAGATCAGGATAATACTCCAGTGTGTTTTAGAGCTGATTTTTAAATCTCAACTAAATAAACTATCTGCTTAAAATTTACTACTGTATTTACTAGTGCTATTCAGAGAGTTCTATCAACTCAATTGCACAGTCCTGGTAGCCGAATGCGGAATATAGTCTACTCCATGTGGAGGGCGACTGGCTACTCCTCGGATTCTTAGATGAGAAGCCCCTCATTACAAACTCTCTGTGTAAGTTTCTTTCTTTATAAATCGGAAGCCTGGCTTTTTTATATAAATGTTCTAAGAAAATGGGAACTTTAGTTAGTGCTTCATAGGTCACTTTTTAAATGTATCTTCTTGTAGAAAAAAGTAAAGTATTGTGGTTTGTATTGATTTTTGTGTGGCCTTTAAATCCCCCATGAGACATGAGATACACTGTTGTTCAACTTTGAAATAGATTCCAATTCACTTTGCTTACATAGGTCCAGTAGAAGTGGTTTTTTGATTGTCAGCTGGTTAGCTGGTTATCATTCCTAGCAGGTAATTACATAATCTACAATCACTAAATCAGTTTTTGGTAAGTTGAAGGATTCTATTGTCTACACATGAAATTTTCAGACACTGAGGATTGTCTTGATATTTAAATCAATAGCCTTCACAGTTAATGATTTAAAGAATTGATAGAATCTCATCTATCCTCTCTAAACTACTAACTGCTTTATATTTAATCCTTTATCAAATTAAATCAGTGATCTGAGTGTCTATCTTGCTAGATTTATCTTGAAGGAAAGACTGGGCAATTCATTCTAAATAAAAGACTGTATATACTTGAGACTTTTCTAAATAAAACATCTGATGATGATAAAAGAAGGAGGAGGTGGAAGAGAAAGAATAGAAAGAGAAGGATGGGGAGGAGGAGGGGGGAGGAGATAGATAGAGAAGTCAGTAGAAAGATGGCTTCTGTAATTGTGGCAGTGCTCTATTAAGTAGAACTTACAGTTTTCAATTTCCCAGTGTCTTGGTCCAGCGTGAGAATTTACCCTTGACCTCTTTCTATGCAGAGGACATAGACTGGCTCATTTTTTTCTGTATTTTGTCACAATCTTCAACTTTTGCAAAATTATATTAATCCTATCACCAGTTTGTCTGCACATCAACACAAATGTTTTGCATTTTATCTCAATGGAATAGTCAAACTCTAATTTTTTTAAGCTACTGCTATGAACTAGTTAAGAAAATGTCAGCTGAGAGAAATGACATCTATTACAGATTGCCTGGAAGATAGAAACTTTATGATTTCCTCTGGAACAAGAGCAAGATCAGCATAGATATGGTATAGTGTATGGCTTCCTATAAAGTTTTGTTTTGGCACTGTAAGAAACAAAATTGAGTAAACACTGCATTATTTTCTAAAAGGATGTTGTATAATACATTCTCCCCTTATTAAGTACTCACAGGAAATACTACCCTTTTTATTTTTTTTGTGCCAGGGATCAAACTCAGAGCTTGGTAGGCAGACACTCTACTGCTTGAGCTAAATCCTCAGCCCCAGGAAATACCTCTTTTTGATCTCATTTTGTTTCTCTTGGAAATCAAGTAGTTTTTATTGTATATATACCTGGGATCATTAAATTCCATTGTGTCTTAATGCACTAGAAATTATAGCCAAATTTTCAATTCATCTGGTGCAAATGGATTTTTTATTTTGCTGGAATGAATTTTGTTCATCGGTGTTGCTTTTACCTCCATCTCTCCTCTTCTGTTCTCAGTTCTTCTTTCTCTTTTATCTGTGTATATGACGGGCTACATTAGCTCTTTCTGGAGTCCCATGAGGTAATAAATAATGAATTAATTAGCCTACCAACTTTGCCGTATTGGGCAACTCTTAGTAAATGTGCATCAGATGTTAAAAAGCATCGGTATTTTAAAGGGTTGTAGCACAAGTCTTATGTGATGGTTGTTAAGAGTTATAATGACATAGTGCAAGTCATTTTGAATACTCTAGTAGAGAGGGAAAAATAGCATTCATTCTATCAAAAGCTACACTTGGAATATAAAGTTTAATATTTGGACGCCTATAAGAAATCTAAATTACTTAATATTAAGATATGTTGTCAATTTGTATGTATTTTAACACATGTCATTGATAGATTATGCTCACTGAAAATATACCTACAAATGGTAAAAAGAGTTAGTATAGGAGAAAAATTAGAACATTTCTCTTACTAAAAGGTGAAAGTTCATCAGAAAAAAGATGTTGATTTGCAGAAAAACTTCAGGGTTTGAGGCTTCTCTGAAACTATTTCCACTGCATGTCCTTCATCTTTATCTCTTTGAACATTGTTTATGTTTTATCCAAACTGTGTTTCCTCCATGACCTCTATTCCTGTATCTTAGATTATCTGGCCTTGAATTTCCTTTGAAGGGTAAAACAAGATAATTTCTTCTCTCAGAAAATCAAAATAAAACTTACCACATGCTTACATTGTTGGAACCAATGTGGCAACGATGGCAAGAAGTTTTTTCTTCCAAATAAATATGACAGTTGAAATCTGAGTCTTGTATATGAATTCATGAAAGACTACACTGGTAGACAGTTGTGCTGATGTTCCAGAAGTTCTGGACATGCTCTGGGGAGTAGCCTATTCCAACTGAAATGTGCTGTAAATACCTTTGTTGCTCTTCAGTCTTTCAATGCGATTTCTTTTTGATGTCTTTATCCTTTTTATTTCAAAATAATTTTAGATGTAACAGTAAAATTGCACAGATAGTATAGACAGTAATATTGCAAAAACAGTGCAGAGAATTCACATATACCCTTTACCCAACAGTCCCTAGTGTTAGTTATATAACCATAGTAAAATCACCAAAATCAGATAATTTAGTTAGCTAAATTTTAAGGACTAGATTTTACTCAAATTTCATGAATTTTCCCCTTGTTCTTTTTCCGACTCCAAATCCAATCCAGGGTCCCACCCTAGAGTTAGTTGTTATGTCTCTGTAGTCTCCTCCAACCTGTGATGGCTCCTAAGACTTTCACTGTCTTTTATGAACTTGACAATTTTGATGAAAACTGGTCAGTTACTATGTCAGACGTTCCTCAGTTTACATTTAGGGTTGAGGTGATTATGCGTTTTTGGCAAGACTCCCGCCAAAGTGATGATGCGTCCTTGTGTGTTCATCATCGGTTACCATGTTGGTGCTTTTTATGTCAGTGTAGTTCATTGGATCTTTCTATCCACTTCAGTTAGTGTTTTTTACATCCTGTGTAGTCTTTCCTTAGCTCAAGGTTTTGAAAACACTCTGCTGTATCTCTGTATTGTGTTCCAGAAATTTTAATATATGTCCTCAAGTTTTAGTTAGACTTTTAGAAATCAAATATGATGATCATTGTTTTTTATTTTAAATACGTAGTTATTAGACACCTGTTGTAGCATTTAAGCTGACGCAGTGAATACAGCAGAATAAATCTCTAGCTTAGCAAACTTTTTCTAATATAATCAAATCTCAAATGAAATAGATAAAATGTTAACGATGCTTTAGCGTATCGATTCTCCTAGACATCAATCTTTATCAGAACTGTAGTTAGCAATATAAGATTGTACAGTGTGATTTTATACCTGTTTTTGAGATTTTTGGCCTATTTTAACATGATTGGATATTTAAAAATAGCTATCACTTACATGTGGTAAAATTTGACATTCATCTATTTTTTTGGCAGGTGGTACTGGGGATTAAAGCCAGCACTTCTGCATAAACTACATCTTCATCCCTTTTTTATTTTTTAATTTTGAACCGTTGTCCTATTAAGTCTCGAAGTTGCCCAGGGTGGGCTTGAACTTGCAATCTTTCTGCCTCAGCTTCCCAGAAGTGTGCTACTACACCAACTAAATTCATTATTTTTAATATAAGGGGCTCTGAATTTTAACAGTCACATACAGTCATGAAACCATCACCAAAATCAACCTATCAAACATGTCTACCACACAAATAGTTCTTTCACGTCCATCCCCAGGCCGTTTCTCTTTCTGCCCTTCACCTCTAGGCAACACTGTCCTGTTTTCTGTCCTTACAATTTTACCTTTTCATGAATGCCATATAAATGTAATCATATTCACCAAGCAATGCAGGTTTCAGGTTTGGTCACCGTGTTGTAAATATGAATCGTTCATTCCTTTTTAAATGCTAAATAATATTTTGTTGTATGGATTCCATGGTATACATGAAACAGATTTTTTTCCTACTCATCTATTGAAAAACATTTGAATTGTTTCCAGTTATGGTTTTTTTTGGGGGGGTGTTTATGACTAAAACCATTACAAACATTTGACTACAGGATTTTTGTAAGCTTATGTTTCTCATTTCTTTGCAAGAAGATTGCTTTGTCATATGGTAAGTGTATTTACATAAATTTGTGTAAGAAACAGTCAAACTGTTTTCTAAAATAGTTGCATCCCCACCAGAAATATATGAGAGTTTCATTCCTTAGATAGTCACATCTTCTGACCTGGTTTATTGATCCTTTGTTTTTCGTTCCTTTTTCTTGACTTACTGGATTACCCGGGATCTCCCCTGCGATGTTAAGTAGGAGAGGAAAGAGCAGATATTTTTGTCTCTCTCTCTCTCCCTCCCTCTCTCTCTCTCTCCCTGTATATCTCTCCCTCTCCCTCTCTTTCCCCCTCCCTCTTTCTCCTTCTCTCTCTCTCTCTCTTTCTCTCTGTCATTTTTTAGTACTTTATAGATAGTACTTTATTGTTTATAGATAGTACTTTATGGTCTGCATGCTTTTTTGATGAGTACTGCTCTGTAAGGCTTACCTTTGCTCTTATGCACACAGCATTTCCTTTCATGGTAGCATGTAGCTTTAAAATTTCTTCTTAATCTTCAGTTTTTGGCAGTTTGAATGTGATGTGTGAATGTATCATCATCATCATCATCATCATCATCATCTTATTATTATTATTATTATTATTATTATTATTATTATTATTATTATTATTATTATTATTATTCTGCTTGAAGTTCCCTGAGCTTCTGGAATCTATACTTTGATATATTTAATTACTTTTGAAAGAATCTCGGCTACTGTCTCTTTAGATATTTCTTCTGCCACATTTATATTCTCTCTTGCTCTCTCCCTCCCTCCCCTCCTTCCTTTTTCTCTGCGATTCCAATAATACACTCTCGAATATTGCCTGACAGCTCTTAGATGTTCTATTCTGGGTTTGTTTTGTCTCCTCAATTTTTTTTGTTTCTTTGTGTTTCAGTTTGCATAATTCCTACCCACTTTTTGGCAACCTTTTGACTCTTCCTTTGGCTATGTTGTCTAATGATGAACCACCCCTCAAAGGTATTCGTCACCTCTTTTACCATGCTTTTTGTTTCTTTCATTTCCATTTAATTCTTTCTCCAGTGCTGTTAATTGTATCTATTAAAGTCAAATGTCAGTATCCTTTCAAATTACTAGGGAATTTTACTAAACTACTTTTAAGATTTTTCTCCATTATCTTTGTGTTTTAGCAATTTTGATAGAAGTAGATGTGAAAAAATTTAACCTTTGTTTTCATTCAGAGGTAATCTTGATATTTTTCACTAAGCTTGGAATATTCTTAGTGATATTCACTAGCTTTTCAACTACTACTTCCTAAATTATCTCACCTTTGTTCTTTGGAGACTCAAATTACTTTGACCAGCTTCTCCCTACATCACTTCCATATAAAAAAAATCTTAAATTACACATTATGTGCCCGAAATATTCTTTTCTCTGTCTTGGTGCATTCAAATCTCAGGTCAGTAGTCATTTTCTCAGAAAAAGTCATCCTAGACTTTCCTGATTCCATTGTAGCAGCTATATATCATCTTTTAAGAAGTTGAGTGTGCAAGATAAGTCATTTTACTTAATTTTCTTTAAATCTTAAGTAAGTTTGACTTTGAGATCCTGACACTCCACGATCCTGAAAAATCCATCCTTCTTTCATTTGTTGTATGGGGTTCAGGAAAGTCCCTCCTTGTTACTCTAATTGGTATAAGAACTGACACATCTGTCGAGGAGATGGGGCTGTTGTGGTCACTTTAGTGACCTCATTGTTCAAGTTCGCTTGAAGGCAAGAGACTCCACACCCTGCCTGCCACTCTTGAGCTTGGGAATCAGGCAAGATGGGATCTGTGTTCCTTTGTGTATAGATCCTGTTACCTCCTAGAATAGCTGCTAGAGGTGTATTCATGGTCCTGCTACTGGAGATACAAGAATTTCCCCTTCTTAGTCTCAAGAAATCTGTCTCCTCAATAGCATTCTTCCCACAGTACTTCATCAGCAAAAAATTCTAAATGAGTTCAGGCTTTCATCAAAAGAGCCAAGAAAGAACTTGCTGCGGGTGCTCTGGACCTGGCCTTGCGCACAAACCATTTCGAGTCAAGAGCAAACAAGCACACGCCTACACCCTGAAGAGGGAGACGAAGACAATGAAAATAATTCAGATGTTAATATATCAATAAATTTATCCAGCCAAAAGCTTACATCTCTTGCTAGTTCATTTTACGGTGCATATTCTCGTCCTTTACAGCAACTATCACAATATCCATTTTAAATTTATCTGTAGGCTTATTTTATGAGTCAGTCTTACCTCCATATTGTGACTTCCCCCATAGCACTCATGACTAGATTTGATCACTAGTACAGTCTTAAAAGCTAACATTATCTCCGAAGATAATAAATATTCATAAGCCTCCCTTTACTTAAAAGTGAACAATTGATTGAATGAAGAGTATTTTACAAGCTCCTCAGGAAGGAAAAAAAAGTTAGAATGTTTTGCTTTCTTGCAGTTGACTCCTATATATGATCTTGTTCCTGTGAAAATGAAAGATTCGCACCCAAAGAAACAAAATTTGGAAAGAGCCATTAAAGACTATGTCGATGAATTCAGTGTAGCAAAGTGCTACCCTTGCCAGAATGGAGGAACTGTGATTCTGCTGGATGGACAGTGTCTGTGTTCCTGCCCATTCAAATTTGAAGGAATTGCCTGTGAAATCTATAAGGAAAAAATACCCTAGTTAAGGTAAGGACAATTTATTTTAATGTTATTAAAGACAAAAAAATATTCACTTTGAAATAAGTCAGTTCCGAAGCTTAAATATCTCATGGTTTCTCTTATATGAGAAAATCAAAATATATATTTGCAAATAAAGAGGAAAATAGAAGATAGATAAATAGGAAGTGGGGAGCTCAAATAATTCCCTAAATTGCCTATTTCATTGTATCAGAAATATTTTAATATACATGCTAGTTTGTATCTTGTGTTCTGCTAGTTTCTCCTAATTAATCGAGAAGAAAGTTTTGTGTTATTATCTTTTTGTTTCTTTTCTGTAAAAGAGAATCTTTTTTGTTTTTAACGACTTTGAAGATAGTAAGACACAACGTATTAACTGTTATTGTTCACTTATTATTTTGTTATAAATTTTGTTTCATTTTTTCATAAACTAAAAAAAAGAATACATCCATTGCCAGGCACGGTGGCTGATGCCTGCAATCCTAGCATTCTGGGAAAAAAATATTCAATTTGGGGTTACTTAGTTTGAAAACTACACTTAATTTATACTAAACTTCTATATGATCCATGTGAACAGGATGAAAAGGGAATGAATAGTGAAGAGGGACACATCAGCCTTTATGTGTCATTTTAACATCTTCTCCCTCTATTTTTAAATAACTATAAACTCATAATAAATTATAATTATATTAATTTTTAATCATAAACAATGTGTACTCTATATAAGTTTAAAGACATTTAACAAATATCCTCATACTCACCAACTAAAATTTAAAAATGCTAAATATATTTACATCATATATACTTCATATGTATTTTATATTGTATCTGGTCTATTGGATTATTTCATACCTTTATCTCTTTGACAATATTAAGCATATTACATGGAAATCTCAGCTTGCTGCTTTATATATACACAGTTGCTACATTACAATTCTCTGCCAAGCCTACCAACTCCTTCTCATGCATTTTTTTTCTTTGAGCGTTGATAATTTTTTACTGTAGAGTTAGTCATTAGTGGAAGTTATTTCCTACAGGAATACTGTTGACTCCAGGTCCTGAAGCTACTTCTAAGGTTAGTGTGCTTCTTGGGGGGGTCCTCTTGTTTTCATCCATTTTCAACAGTTTTTATGTAATCTTCTTCACTCAGGTTCTACATTTTGAGTTTCGGAGATAAGGGAAATCAGTTTCCCTTCCCTGATATGTAAAATTTTATCATGTCATTAGTGCCTCCTGGTTGACGTTTTCACCCTTTAAGATGGTCCACAAGTTCTTTACTGAGATATTAGCCCACAATGAAACTTTCTTGCTAAATCTTACTTCCATGGTAGCTCTTCCAAGCTTTCATTTTTCTGTAGAATGTTCAGTTCCAACTCCCACTTAAACTGGGCCTACCCTTATAATGAGATTGAAACCCCTAACAAACCATCTTTCTTTTTCCATACCATTTACTTAGCCTGGAACACCTCCAGCTTTCTGCTCTCTTGATTTTTTTTTTTCTGCTCTCTTGATTAATCCAGTCTCTTTCCTTCCTTTGCCTTGTGTGTTTCTACTTGTTTTAGACTAATGGTTCTCAAACTGACTGCTCCTTATTTACCTTGTTAGCTTCTTTTAAAAAAAAAAAGGTAAACACAACAAAACAGACATCCATCTCAAAACAATTCAACCAGAACGTTTCTCGTTTCTCATAGATCCTGCTTGGGCATGGTTCGTTTCTGTTTGGGGTGTTATTTTTTTTCTTTGTAATCCACAGTTATTCTATTCTAGAGCCAGAGTAGAAAACCTCTATTCTGAACGCAGGCCAATTAACATTTCTGAGGAAAACTTCTCCAGTTTTTCCAGGAAACCTTGCTCTTTGCTATTCCAACACTCCATACATTCACTTTCCCTTCGCAAAACAAATAGCTCCTCTGGGTGGGAAATGTGCCTTCCACATGGTTCTGGTCCCAGCACCTAGAAAGCACGGCACGTCTTGGTGCAACAGGACAAGGGTGTAACAGCAGATGGGTGGGTGGACCCAAAACCCAAGTCTTCTTAATCATCGAGATGTGATCATTGTTTGTTTTCTCTAGGATTACCAGTCCCTTTCCCTGCTCATAATAAAGTAGAGCTGTTGGCTTCCTGGAGTTCATATGGGACAAAAAACCGCCAGCACTTTCCAATTTAAAATCCTGCCCCTGGAGATAGTCCGAGCACCAAGTGAAGGGCAACATGCTCTGTGAAGAGCCTGCCACCCTCTAAAGTCTTGTCTCCTCGGTCTGTGGTGCCCCCCTGAAACCATGTAACGCTTCCATTCTTCATTCCTTAAGGAAGAGTCAACAGTTAAATATGCCAGCGCGGCCTTTTCCCACAGGCAATGCCAATCCCTTGCTAATGAAACTAAATTAAAAACAAAATGCTGGTTTAAAGAAGTTATTATTGCCAAACTGCTTTGTGCGATTATTATATCCTGCCAGTTCCATTACCACAAGGCCGTGCCATGCAGTTTAGTTCTTATCCACATTGTTGTTTGGTTTGGTTACTCGTTACATGCACATGCCTTCCCTCAGCAGCGCCTCAATGAACACCTTCCACATGCCAGCACTCTTTTAATCTTAGCTCTCCAATTTAGCTCTACCTGTCCAAGGAAAAAAGTAGCTGTATTTTTTGAAATTAATTTTATGGGGACATTTTAGATATACATAATGATCACATCAGTGTCTGTATTTGTAGCCAAAAGGTGTTAAGTTAAATCTCGTGAAATTGCCTTTATTATACAAAACAAAATACCCCCCACAGCAATTTCATACGGTCTAATTTAATCCCTAGCCTTAATACCTACCCATCTAAGAAACTTTAAAATTGGTCATACAGTTTTAAGTATTAGATGAATAATATTTAAGGCCTGAGAATTATTGGAAAGATTTAGAACCAGAAGGAAGGAAGGAAGGAGGGAAGGGTTTGAAATACAAAAAGGAAAGTTCAAAATCAAAATTCATAAATGTTTACTTAAATGTCAAGAATACAGACCAAATTTATTAATTATTAACATTTCATGCATTTATGAGTAAAATTCTTTAGTTTTTCTCACTTTGCAGAAATTCTTAAGAATGCATGTGATTGCTGAGGTATTTCAGTAAATAAATTATTCTGAGGCAAATGATTTCAGAGGCAAAAATTTTAAAATAATCTTTAAGTTTTTAACAGCAAACAAAAACACTATTGGATACAGGATGCAGTTTAATATATGCATATTACATATAATATGGAGACTGTGCTCCAAAATAATTGCCCAGAGTGTTCAAGGGAAGTCCTCTCCCCTGCTCCCCAGACACTGGATGGAGCAGAAAGAATTAGGATTTTTATACAGGCACATAAACACTGAATTCTGCACTTAAGCAATCCACTAAAAAAAGTTTTTGATATGGAGCCTCTGGATCAAGAAAGAGGTAGAAATAATTGCTGAGAATTTCCTCCACGCTTATGAACTGCAAACGTCAAACAAATAAAGAGCTGAGAGTTGACCAGATCCTGGAAGGCTCAGTTTAGTGATTTATCGGAGTGCTTTCTACTGGTAATGGCAGGGATAGTCCAGTCTCTGTCTCTCGTATATATATGTATGTATACATCTGTGTATATATGTGTGTATATATATATGTGTGTGTGTGTGTGTGTGTGTATATAATATATATTTCACCTCAGCCCTCAGATTCATATGCATGGTTCACTTCTCCAGCTTCTTACCCAAGGTGGCATATTTGGCACAGAATTTTTCCAGCAGGGTGCGCCGTTGAGGTGCCACAAACTGACTAACAATAATCAATCAGCACGATGAAGAAAGTCTCCGGGCCCCAGAAGAGGGAGAATCCCTCCAAACCCGGAGAGGTGACAGCTTCCTGGATAGCCCGCGACTCAGCGTGGTTTGCGGCTTGGAGAAAAAGCAGGCGTGGCTTAGTCCAGGCAGATGAAGTGCAGTGCGCATGCTCCAATCCTGCACGCTGTCGCAGGAAAAGGAACATGCGGGGTCAGCGGTCTTCTGGGACTCAGGCTGTGCATATGAAATCAATACACTGAACCTCTATCAAAAGGACTCAGAGAAATGCACAGTTAGTCATGTTCCCTAGGGCTTGGTAGGCTAAGGAAGTTTCAGGGCCTTGCTATGTTTTATAATTTTCCCCACCACCACCACTTTTTAAAGGCAGGGTCTTGCTATGTAGTTTAACCTGGTCTTTAACTTACTCACCTCAGGCTGCCCTCGAACTCACGGCAATTCTCCTGCCTCAGCCTCCCAAGTGCTGGGATTATAGGCATATATCACCACAGCCAACAATTTTACCAGTTTTTATTCTCAAAACTTGGGTTGTTGATTTATTCTTCTTATCACAGACAGTGAACATTTAGCTGTTTACTAATCAGTGTCGCGGACGCAGGTCAGTGTGTTCACCCCAGTCTTACACCATTGTCTGCCCCCCAAGGTTCTGAGTGCAGCAGGACCCAACAATAGCAGCTCCTGAGTTTGCCTCAGCAGTTACTCATGAAAAAACAACCCAAAATGGTGGATCAAGACAAGGCTCAGTTAAGTTTATTTTTTAAACAATGCAACAATTTTCACACACACACAAAATTTACATCGATCTTCCTGCTTCCCTATCCTTTGCCCCTCCACCCTGACCTCATGTCCCTTACCCGTCGCCATTCTAAGAGCAACGAAATGGTTCAAGAGGGGTGTGGTTAGCTAACAGTAGATAAGTTACTAAACCCCTAAGCTCCAAGTATGCTTAAGGATAATAAAAATCTCTTCCATGGAATTGCTACGCTGATTCATTGAGGTCGTATAAAACCTTGGCACCCAACAGAAAAGCAAATGATAGGTGTCATTGTTTTCATTGTGCAAGGCTATTGGTCAAAATCCTTAAAAAGGTAAATCTAACATTTGTAAATCAGACAGCCAAGAAGATTCTATCTGAATGTTGCTGATAATGGTACATGACAAACTAATGTTTTACAGTAAATAATTAATGTGGATTTTTTTGTTTGTTTGGAGTTTTTTTGTTTTGGTTTGGTTCGGGTTTTGGTTTTTGGAAGTGTCTTAGTCTGTTTGGATTGCTACAACAAATACACTAAACTGAGTGGCTTATAAACTACAGAAATTTATTTCTTACCATTCTAGAGGGGAAAAAGTCCAAGACTAAGATGCCAGCAGATTCTGTGGTGCTGAGGGCTGCCTGTCTAGTTCACAAATGGTGTCTTCTTCGCTTCATGGAAGGGGCAAACAAACTCCCTCAGGCCTCCTTTGTAAAATGGCTAATCCTATTTATAAGGGCTACACTCTCAGATCGAGTCACCCCCAAAGGCCCTATTCCCTAATGCATTTAGGGTTAGGCCTCAATGTAGGGATTGGTGGGGGACAAGCATTCAGACCACAGCAGAGAGTAATTTTTTGTTGTGGTAAAATATATATATTTTACTAATTGGTGTTGCTGATGTGGGTCAGTATATATATGACATGGGTCAGTTTGTTTATTTGCTTGTTTGTTTGCCCATTCATCCATGGGTGGAGACTTGTTTGCTTTCATTATTTGAAAAATGCTGCTGTGAGATATACACACACACACACACACACACACATATATAAAATGTACTGTTTACTATTTACCTTTACCATTTACTATTTTAATCATTTTCAAGTGTGCAGTTAAGTGGTGTCATTAAGTACATCTACGTTGTTGCAAAAGTATCTCCACAAATTTGTCTTTTTTTTTTTTTTTTTTTAGTACTGGGGATCAAACTCTGGCCCTTAAGTGCTTGCTAGGCAAGCACTGTAACCACCAAAATAAATTCCCAGCTACAACTTTTTTGTCTTTATCCTGAATTGAAATCCTGTAGTTTTGTTTTTTTTTTTTTTCTTTTGTACTGGGGATCGAACTCAGGGCCTTGTGCTTGCAAGCCGAGCACTATAACCAGTGAGCTAAATCCCCAGCAATCCTGTAGTTATTAAACAATAACTCCCAATTTGCTGGTCTACCAGGTCAGGTTACTACTAATCTATTTTCTTTCTCTGTAAATTTGACTTTTTTAGGTATTTCAGATAAGCGGAATCTTAGAACATTTGTTCTTTTGTGTGGGGCTTATTTCACTTAGCATAATGTCATCAAGATTCCTCTATATTGCAGCATGTATCAAAATTTGATAATTTTTGGAGGATAGTTCATCCATGGGTGGAGACTCGTTTGTGTTCATCTTTCAGATAGCACTGCTGTGACTTTGGGTATATAGTTATCCCTTTGTGTCCCTGCTTTCAATTCTATCAGATATATACCCAGAACTCAAGCTCCTGGATCATACAATAATATATATTTAAGTTTTTAAGGCATGCCATGGCATTTTCCACAGCAGATGTAAAATTTAATAATCTTGCCAGTAATACCCAAGAATTCCTATTTATCCATGGACAAATTTGTTACTTTTTTTTTTTAATAATAGCCATCCTAATGGGTGTGTTTTCTCAGTGTGGTGTTAATTTGAATATTGTGGTGTTAATTTAAGTAGCATTAGTGCTATTTAATATTGTTTCATGTTCTTAACAGCCATTTGTAGGTTTTTGGTGGAGAAATGTATGCTCAAATCCTTTGCCCATTTTTGAATCAGATAGTTTGTTGAGTTATTCAGTTGTGGAAGTTCTTTCTATTTTATGGATATTAATCCCTTGTTTGTATGTAATTTGAAAATGTTTTCCCTAATTCTGGGGTTTCTGTTTCACTCCTTTCATGTACAAAAAGATTTTAATGTTGCTGAAGTTTAATTCATTTATTTATTTTGATAAATGAATTGGATATTGGTGTCATATCCAAGAAATTATTAGACCTAAGTGTCAGTGTTTTAAGACATTTCCCCAAGGTTTTCTGCCAAAAACTTTATTAAACCTTATGTTTAGGTCTTTGATCCATTTTGCTCTTTTTATCTGGTGGAGTGTAAGGCTCCAATTCATCCTTTTCATCTTTTTGTTTGTGAATATTCATTATTTCCAGCATTTTTTATCAATGACTTTTTAAGCCGTGTGATAGCTTGCAAATTCAGTCTTCCTGGAATGGATAAGAGCAAAGAGCATCAAGATGACAGTGAATCATCTGATGAGTGTATATGCTAACAAATTTGTTGCCATAGCCACCTTACAGGTACTTCTAGCTCTCTTAGTAGCACAATTAAGTAGTAACATTCCAGAATTACCTTAAAATTAAAAATGATGACATTCCTATTGATTTTTGTTTTGTTTTATTTTGTTTTTCTGACCCAAGGAAGACTGTCAGCAGGTTACAGCCAAGTGTGGATAATTTATATTAGATCAGATAATTTTGTGTTGAAGGAAGCTTCTTGCCTCATGAATTCTAAATTGATCAATAAAGTTAAAAAATTAAGTTCAAATAATCTTTCCAATGGGAGAAGAGGGTGATTTTAATATACAGAAAGGAAGGGAGAAAGACAGAAATTTAAGAGAAAAAGTAAAACCTAGACAATTATTTTAAATTGGCTATTTGAAAACAAATTTCAAAATGTGTAGAAAGTATAAAGCTTTAACAATGTTTATCCTGTATGAAATCAAAATACTTCTATTTTAAAATTTAGGGGCTGGGGATTTAGCTCACAAGGTCCCGAATTTGATCCCTGGCACCACCCCCCCCCCATTTAAAAAGCAGTAGACTAAGAAAACGAGCATAAAATTGGGCAGAATGGCTCCCACCTATAATTCTAGCTACTCAGGAGGGTGAGGTAGAAAAGATCATGAGTTCAAGGCCAGTCTAAGCAATTTAAATGAGACCCTGACAAAAGAAGAGAAAGGTAGGAAGGAAGGAAGGCAGGAAGGAAGGAAGCCAGGATGGAAGGAAGCCAGGAAGGCAAGGAGGAAGGGAAGGAGGGAGGCAGGAAGGAAGGAAGGAAAGCAGGAAGGAAGGAAGGAAGGAAGGCAAGAAGGAAGGAAGGCAGGATGGAAGGAAGGCAGGAAGGCAAGGAGGAAGGGAGGGAGGGAGGGAGGAAGGGAGGGAGGAAGGAGAGAAAAGAAAGAAGGAAGGAGGGAAAAAAGGAAGGAAGGAGGCTACATTTTCATCTTCAATTAATTGACAGTGAAAAAAGAATGATGTGGTGAGCAATTCTCCCTTTATGATCTTCTCTAAATCTATAAAATCTCAAGTCATTTGAGTTTATTTTCCACTCTTTCTGTCCTAACCTTCCTGTTGGCAAGGAAACTGGAAGGAAGGAAGGAAAACTGGGAAGGCTAAAGGAAGGGAAGAAGGGAGAAAGACAAAAAGAAACAGGAAGATCCACTTTCCTGTGGGACTTTTTCATTCTTTTTCTATTTGCTAAAGAAGAAAATATCATTAACAAACTGACAAAAACACTAACCAAGAAGGGTTAATCTTGTCTTAGAAATCCAGTAAGAAAGAAAAATATGCAAAGAATAAAGAAGTGAGAAGCTGAGAGGAAAACGGCAGGATTCTCGACAGAGCCACAGATCTTCCCGTCCCCCAAACCCAGGGAGGGGGAGAGAATCAAATTACAGCCAAAATAGCGAAAGAAAAAAGCAAAGTAATACATAATACAGAATTCTCCTGTAACTGTAAGCTTTGTCTCTTTTTTTATTAGTGTACGCTTGCAGCACATAATATTTACATTCATTTTGAAGAATTGGTACATATACATACCAAATCTTGATCAGTTTTACTCCTCCTTTCCCCCACCCTTTCCTTTCCCTCCTTCCTCAGATCCCCTTTCCATCTCCTCCAAGCCTATCTTCCTGTTTCTTATTACCTCTCTTTTATTTTGATCTTCAAATTATTTATATTTTGAGTTGTTCATATTAGAAAAACTTCATGATGTTTAACTTTTTGCATCTGATTTATTTCACTTAACATTATGGTTTCAAGGTGCATCTAT
Source organism: Hystrix cristata (assembly GCA_004026905.1). NCBI lineage: Eukaryota > Metazoa > Chordata > Mammalia > Rodentia > Hystricidae > Hystrix > Hystrix cristata. Next base: position 43,297 of record PVJO010009928.1, read on the forward strand.
TTTTCCAAGAAATGACTCAAATTATCCTTGTATGGCTGAATAATACTCCATTTTGTATATAAGCCACATTTTCTTTATCCGTCTGTCCACCGATAGACATGAAGCCCACTTCCGTAGTTTAGTTATGGTGAATTGTGCTGCTCTTAACCGGGCTATGATGCATCACTGCGATATGATGACTTTAAATTTCTCAGGAAGATGCCTGGAAGATGTCTAGCTGACTTAAATGGAATTTTTAGTTTTAGTGTTTTGAGGAATCTCCGTACCGATTTCCATAGTGGTTGCACTAGTTTACATTCCCTTTAAGATGTAGAAAGGTTTCTTTTTCCCCCCACAACCCAGCCTGCATTTGTTGTTTTTGGAGTCCTTGATAAATAGCCATTCTTACCAGAGAAAAATGGAATCTCAGTGTTGTTTTAATTTGCATTTCCCTATTAACCAAAGAGACTGAACGATTTTTCATGTTAAGTATTTGTGAAACATTTATATTCTTCTTTTGAGAAGTGTCTGTTCATTTCAATTGCTGATAATTCAATTGGCTCTCTGAGTTAACTGGATTGGTAAAAGACTCTTAAAATCTAGATGATTTTTCCATTGTCCAAGTTCAGCAGTTCTTTTAGTTTAGTAAGCATTTCCCCAGATTTAAGGGCAATTGTTTATTGCCCTTCTTGAGTTTAAATACACTTTACTTATTTGATTGAAACATAGTAGGAACTCTCCTACTGAAGGGTGAACTAATTTTTCACTGTTGTTAAGTAGTAAGTTATTTCTTCCAAATACTTAATATTCTGAAAGAGTTAAAACCTTTTTTCCTCAAAAATAGAAAGTACAAGAGTCAAAAGATTCATTTTATTTTTAGAACAAAAACTGAAAGAGAAAAAAACCAAATCAAACAAGTGCCCACTTTTCCTTCCACACCCCTCTAAACCATGCCTGCTCCAATTCTCTCTTCCTGCTACTTTTCATTTGTCTATTCCATATCTAGCCAAGCAGGAGTCCTAGAATTTCCTTGACTTCCTACGAATCTACGTCCTGCGTTCAAGTTGTTCTTTGCTGACACGCTTCAAATACATGTTGCTAAAGAAAAAAAAAAAAAAAAAAAAAAAAAGACAAGTTTCTAAAATAATGAGGTTTCACCTTGGAAGTCTGAGGAAGTCTGAGCAGTCTTAACATTTCTGAATTCTGATTTCATCATCAAAGAGCAGCAGCAAATTGACCACCTTATAGTGTTTGGCAATATTTTAGCCAATGATTCTTTAGCAAGTTTGCTGAAATGATGGGCTTCCAAGGCTGCCCACATGCATGGTTACTACACAAACCATGCGTTGCTCTTATCAAATTCTGTAAAAAACCCATGAGACAAACACTGTATAGGATTTAGTTGGGTTTTTTTCCCCCTACTTTGGGATTTCAGGATTAGAGGAAGTAGTATAGAGATTAATTCTCACTGAAGGAGGCCAGGCTGGATGATTTAGCAAGACAGTGTCTCCAAAAATATTTTTAAGGGGCTAGGGATGTAACTTACTAGTAGATCGTTTAGCAGGGGCAAGGCTTACAGCCCTCAGCACTGCAGGAGAAGAAATTAGTCTCCCTTCACCAGCCAGGGTCTAGACTTCACAGTTTCCACCCAAACTGATAAGCACTGGAGAGACAGGTCCATCGCACCATGGCCTGATCAGAAACAGTTTTTATAAGACAGATGTATGAAGTAAAGAATGTACACCTTGGTGTTTGAAAAATTATCACCACTTTGCCTACTTTGAGCTACTCATTTCTGCCACCAGCAGGAATAATTTTAGTGCCCATGCTTTGAAAACATAGCTTAATCTTTCCGAGATGACATCACTGAACTTATTTTCTGTAATCTTTATTGTGTTTCCTATTTCTTCTTCCTGATCAGGGCCTATATATTTAATTAACTTCAAAGGAAATACACACATATCTAATATTTGATGTATTTTAAAAATAAAGTGGTAATGCTCCACCTCCCCCAAAATATTGGTGGATTATTAGTTATAATCGAGAACTGTAGCCATTACCCTTCTTGTCTTAGCCAAAATATATTTCTTAAATATGTGTGTTTGAGAAACTGCCAAATTTGTGTCAGTAACAACTAAAAATTTCCTTAATGCACGTTCAGAAATAAGCACAAGTTGAAATGGAATTCAGATGAATGAACTGAAATTGAAAGTTCTCTCAAAGAGAAACTTGTCCAATTGTACACTGTTGACTGAGTAATTGCTAGATTTCTGTTTATCCTGTAATTTTAATTCAACGTAGTTGTAGAGAGAGTGAATCAAGATGACGATGATATGCAAGTACAGTGATGGTGAAACAGTGTTCATAAACTTAGCAGTAAGCAGTCTCCGAAGTGAAGACTGTTTCAGCCTGCAAGTTTGGCCTGGTGATCTGCCCCGCATGTGACTAGGTCATCACCTTCTTCCCCTTTAGGGCCTGGGCTTACAAGTATACGTGCACCTTAGAATCGCTTGGACAGCTTTAAAAAAGTACGGGTGCCTAGGTCTGCACTCCAAAGATTTTGATTTAATGGCCCGAGGTGAAATCCGGGACCTGGGATGTTTTTTAAATGTCCCAAGTGAGTTTAATCTGCAGCCATGCTGAGCACCCCAAACTGTACCTGCACTGTGGTAATCTCTGTTCCAACAGATAGCTGCTTGGAGTCTTTCTAGGGAGGCAAAGAATGCTGTCACTTTGAGGCCTCTTCTGAAAATCCGAAAGTGCCCTTTCCGTCCCTGTCACGTTTGATCTTGCTCTCCCCCATCCATCCATTCACTCGTTGCTTATTATTTGCCAGAGGCTGCAATGTCAAATCCTTGACCCCCCACCCCCATTCTGCCTGCGCAACACCACCCTCATCACAATACATAATGACTTCAGAGCGTGTCTCTCTAACTCTGGAACTTGCTCCTTGCCCTGGCATCCTGAATTTGGAAAACATTTTCATTTTTTAGGAATAAATTATAGAGAAAAGAATTTTGTAAAGGAATTTTGTATGGGCACAGTAGTAATTAATGTTAGCTCAGTGTTGTTAAGTGTAGAAATTCCATGACCATCCAATAAATAAACATTATATACTTAGAATAAGATCTAGAAAGTTGTAGGCCAAAACTAAGAAGTCAGATGCTTTTCCTCTAAAATGGGAAGCAAAGATGATGTTTAGCCCCGAACTTATTTTAGCAGAAGGCTATATACTCAAAATAAAGGATCTAAATCCATGTACCAGAATGTATTCAGAGAGATACTCTGGGTAACTGGGAAGAGTGACAACTTGAAATTTGATAAAATACCTTAAATAGAAGCTTATTCAGCTCACCAGTGTGCAAGGTGGAGGCCTGTGATGCTAACAGATATTACCCAAGAATATATGACCCTAGATGGACATGCACTTCATTTTCTGAATGAGCTAGATGACGTTATATGATAAGTATATGAATACTCCTACCACCAAATATTACAATATTAATGTAGAGTTGTTGATTAAAATGATCGTGATCTTTTTTTTTAAGATTATACATTATTTTACATGAGTGACATTTACTCAAAACAGAAAACTCAGAAAGCTCAGCAAAGTACAAAACAAGAATTATTTGCAATAATACTTCCACCCAAGTCAACCACTATTAATATTTTAGTGTGGGTCCATGAAAAAAAAAAAAAAGAGGAAGATGGGTAAGGTGGTGCACACCTGTGATCCCAGCCCTTGGGAGGCTGAGGCAAGAGGATTGCAGGAGTTCAAGGTCAACCTGGGCTACATAGTGAGTTCAAGACCAGCCTGAACTACATAATGAGACCCTGGCTAAAAAAAAAAAATTAAAGAGAGAGAGAAAAGGAAGGGAGGGAGGGAGAGAGACATACACACACACACACACATGCACTCACATGTATCACACAGAATTTAATATCTATACACCTTTTAAAAAGTGTGGGGTCTATCTTTCAGACTTCAAACCTTCACCTATTCATGTGTTCATGTTATTAGGGTATAGTAGCAAGGTAAACCTGGCCAGTTATACAAATGCTTGGAGAGCTGAGATAACATGCAAATATAGCCTTACATAGCGATGTGTGAAGGCTGGTCAGACCACATAGCTCAGAAAAGGAAGTACACTCTTCAGAGCTAACTTGCACATTCACTGTCTGAGCTCCAGCATCTGCGGGGTAACTGTGTGCCAGGCTCGCTGACTCTTACAATAAAAATGGTGAGTAATAGATTTTATGGCTTTCCCTGCGCCCTGGAAAAGGAGCTGATCTTCTCTATCAGAGAGGCCAGTGGGGTGCTTCATGGCCGAGTCCTTCATGCCTTTGGAATTTCTGCTTTTCCTATTTGGGGTTCCCCGTGCTGAGGGACCTGCCGAGTCTTTATCGTATCCGCCAAGAGACTGTGGCTTCAGGAGTTCCCTTTTCTGCGTCTAGCTATCGCAATAGAGGAAGAACTGTGTCTCACAGAAAGAAAAGTTGTGCTCTTTGTCCTTGCCTCCTCCAAGATGGGGTTCCAGGACCCGTGCCACAGTCAGACTTCCAAGATGAGGGCTCTGGGCCTAGGAGTCTAGTGATGTATGCCAGGCAACCCTGCTGTGGATAAGGCCATTTTGGTAACACAGAAGATTTTACAAAAGGAGGTCTTTTGCTTGAAAAATACATTTTATTATTTTAATTAAGAGAAACAAATACCAAATAATCCAAACCTTAGGGATAGTGTGCTCCCAAAGCTAACTGAAAGTCATTATTTGGAGCATATTGAAGTAGCAAGTGTACCAATAGTTTAACCTCTAAGTAGCTGAACTACAGCACTAATATTCTACATCCCTGTTTCCCATTATTTCTCAGTTAAAAAAAATAGAAGAAAAAAAAACAGTTCCTGAAATATATGTGGAATTATGTTCCCTGAGTCCAGAAGAGAGCCAGTTTTCTATTCCACACCATCTCCACACTCTGCTCCCAAGCCCTGAACATGACAGACGTGTTGTCCCTCCTCTTACAGAGAGAATTACTACCATTAGCTGTCACTGGCAAGAAGATGGGAATTGAGAGGAGACCTACACCTGCTCATGGGGAGGGCAGGGGTTCATCGGAGGGGTTTGTCCTCCAGAAACTCTTTGAGTTGTGGGGAAGTGTAATCCTGCTGTGAGGGAGAAACTGAACAGGAAGAGAGATGGGAGGGGAGTGCACAGAGGCGAGACAACGATGGCCCTGCCATGCCTGCAGAGCAAGGCAGCTGCCAGGTGAGGTAGACCTTAGACATCCCAGCACAGTGTCTAAACTGGGTCTTCAGGGCCAAGATTCCTAGAAAAGGGCTTGACCATAATTATTGACTTTCCTTTCAAAAATAAGCAAAGGCGCTGTGGTTTACAAAGAGCTACAGCATATGGATTTTCTTAGGGGAAACAAGATGACAACAGAAGAAAAGAAAGTTTAACTGAATAATGTGGATTAAGTGTACATCTACATAATATTTTTCCTAAATGACTACTGCTTTCTTATAAAAGTAACACATCTATTAAAAAGCCTCTTAGAAATATTGACATGCGGGGGGGCTGAAGATTTAGCTCAGTGATTAGAATGCCTGCCTAGCAAGCACAAGGCCCTGAGTTCAATCACCAGCACCAAATAAATAAGTAAATAAATAAAAACATGCAGAAATGAAACAAGAAACATTTTCTATAGTCCTGTCACCTAAGGGACAATCATTGTTAGTAGAGATTCCTCTGGAATTTCATCATTTTCAACACATATTTTATAAGTTTAATTTTTTGTTATCATATTTTCTAAACTATTTCTTCACCTACTTTTTAAATTTAAAGTACCTTGAGTGATATCATTTCAAATGATAAACCAGTTTTCATAAATGTAGCATTTATTGATTGATTGATTGGTTGATTGATTGGTTGTTTATTTAGGACTTTTGAAAAAGGGTCTCACTATGAAGCTCATGCTAGCTTGAAACACATGGCAGTCCTCCTGCCTCAGCCTGCCAAGTGCTGAGATTTCAGGCATAGTCACACCCAGCTTTTCACAATTTAATCACTTCCACTGGGTCAGAAATTTTGACTTTTTTCTTTTTCGCATTCTCTTAGGGTACTAGTGTGGAACATTTCAGTTGTTTTTTTCTTTTCCTTTTCTTTCTTCATAGTAATGTAGACAAGACTATCACAAGCATTGCTTTGTATTTGCTTTTTGGTTTTTGGGGGGGGGGTTTGGTGCTGAGGATTGAACTCAGGGCCTTGTGCTTGCAAGGCAAGCACTCTAACCACTGAGCTACTTCCCAGCCCCAAGCATTGCTTTGTATACATTGATGGTTTTCCATGGACAGAACTGTAAGAAAAAGACCTAGGTGAAAAAATATGCATAGTTAAGACATCTAACACAAGTTCTCTCCCTGAAAAATGACATATTTTAAGTTTGCTTACTAATAGAGGGATAGTAAGTAAATTTCACACCAGAATGGTGGTGTATATATATATTTCCATTCCTATCTTTGTAGATTGTCAAGTTATACATAAAAAGTATTTTCCCCTTAATTTCTCTCTCTCCATCATTGCTTTTGGTAATCTATAGCAATGAACGAAAGACACTACTTTTTCTCCTTGAAAGACATCATCAAAAGTCTTCATTTCTGGCCTCTTATGCATTAGTTTTGGATACTGGTTATGTGGGGTTTTTTTGGGAGGGGTGTCTTTTGTTTGTTTGTTTCATTTTGTTTTGTTTTTACAAGTCACTGAAGCTCTGAGTTTGTTTTCTTATCCAGTGATGATGATGATGATATCACTTATTGCTCTGTATTATTGTGGCCCATAAGATTGTAATTATAATGCACCTACTACACCATAGTTGTGTGCTAGACACTGGACAAATATTGGTTTCCTTCCTTCCAACCCGAGTGCATAATTTCTTAAGGAGGCATGGAACCTAGCAAGGGACACAGGAGGAGATTGCTATTGGCAATTAACACTGGTGAGCTCTCACAAACACTATCTCATTAAATCCCATAGCAATCCCCCTATGCAGTGACTGTGTATCCCCATTTTATAGCTGAGTAAACTGAGTCTTAAAGATGGTGAGCTACTTGTTCACCATCATATAGCTACTAAATATTGGGACTGGAATTTGAGTACAATTTTATCTGTTCTCAGAGCCGTAGCCTTTCTGTTACACTGTATGCTAGAAAGAGGAGTTGCCCTGGATGACAGCCTAGTGGTCAGAGGCTGGCTGGTCTTTGGGAGCGTCAGCCTGGTGGCCTCCCTGGTAGTGCTGAAAATCAGCTGTCAGAGCTACTTCTGCTTATGGCCACTGGAAATTTTCTCGTTTTCAGAATGTTATTTCATTGAAATGTTGCTGATACCACTGGGGCAGGAGACTAAAGGCATCCCTGGCTGAGTGTTCCTCTACTGCAGGGTACGGAAATGGAGAATAAATGATCAAATGTCCACCCTACCTTCCCCAAGCTCTTCTTCTATATTTCTGCTGTGACTAACACCCCTCATCTGGGCTGACCTGTCCAAGACGGACAGCCTCCCCACATGGGACCAGCAGTTATTGTGAAATCTGCCTTTATTGCTCTCTCCCTATAACTTATTGGTAGGGAAACTGGAAAAAGACAAAGCACTTGGTGCTGTATAAGGATAAACAGAGCAGACTTTAAAGCTGATCAGCTTTAGACGCACGGTGCTGGTTCATCATCTAGCTAGCAAGGAGCACTAGGTCCCAGGCCCAGTCTCCCACTCCTGAGATCCCCCTGTGGGATCTCGGCCTCTTCAGGCCCCTCCAGCAATTCAGTAAAGGCACGTGGTTGTCCTACATGTTCCGGATATTCTTCTTCTTCAGAATGTGGTTCCAGATTTTCAAAGTAGAAAGCTGAGGGCAATAGGATCCTCCTTCTCATCCATCTGCCCTTAGGCAAATCAGCTCACTTTACAGTCTTAAACAGAAATAATAAGATGACAAGTTCACATGACAAGTATTTTTAGGTACATTTCCAGTTGTGGAATTTGCTGGAAAGAAAACTGCAGCAATGGGTTTTCTAAGAATACACAAATTTTTTGTATGTACATAGCAAGAAGAAAGATTTTTTATGCACAAATCTTAGGTTTTAAGAAGCAAAGTTAAAAAACATTTTTTTCAGTTTGCTCTGCTCCTCTCATTTATTCCTTCAGTCTACATCTACACATGAGCTTTGGGCAGAAGAAAAGTGCTCATGGTGCATAACCACCTATTCATTCAACAAATGTTTATTGAGCCCCAACTCCAAGGCTGGGCCAATTGCTCCCCGGAAGTGGTAGATCAGAACATCAAAGTAAATAAATAAGCAAAACTTCGTCCTGATCTCTAACAGATAGCTACGGACCTGAGACAGAAAATGCAGGGGTGGCGCCCTCTCTGGATGGTGTCTGCTTTGTGATGAGCAAGGCCTAAGTGAGAGTGGTGCTGCCCCACTCCGGCTGCACATGGCGATGACAGGAGCATGCCCAGGCCTGGGCCTCCCGAAACCAGGGAAACAGAAACCTGAAGTGGGGCCAGGGAGGGTGGAGGATGCCGGCACCAGAGAGTGAGAGTGAGCTGGGCGTGGGGACGGTAAACAGCACTTCAGGTGGAGGAAGTGGCCGGTGGAGAAGACACAAGTCAGGAGTGCACCGGGATCGGAAAGGCCAGGGCGGCAGGAGGAAAGCAGAGAAAGAAAGTGACAGGTGGTTTAAGGAGTAGGCAGCAGCCATGCTGAAGACATCGAGGTCCATTTTGGCTGCTTGAATAAACACCTTACACTGGGAATCTTATAAACAAAAGAAATCTGTATCTTAACAGTTCTGGAAACTACAAAGTCCACTGTCAGAGTGTCACCATGTCGTAAGTGCCCTCTTTCAGGTGGCAGAATTTTTTCTGTGTCCTCAGATGGTAGAAGACGCAAACAAGCTCCCTTGGCCTCTTCTACACAGGCTGTAAGCCCATTCCTGAGGGCAGAGCCACGCTCATAAAATAAGCCCTCCTCAAAACCCCACCTCTTAATACCATTGTCTCGGGGCTAAGATTTCAGCATATGAACTTGTGAGGTCACAAACATTCAGACCATAAATTTGATCTTATGCTTGTACACTGTGGCAACCACTGGAGACTCCTGAGCGAAGAGTGGATGCTGCTCTCTGATGACGTTGGGAGCTTCCTTCTGAAGCGACATGCCTCTTGTCTACACAGCTTTCATCCCAGCTTGAGGTTTAAGTGCCAGCTTTTTTCTCCATATTCCTCCAAATCCTGCCTCCCAAATTTGAATACACCCAAGCTAGTAAGTACACATGTTATTTTTGAGGGGAACGGGCCCTGGCACGTGCCAGTAACTAACTTGAGGGACTACAGGGGGGCCCAGTTGAGAGCTGGTGACCCAGAGAGATCACAGAAGTGTCCCCTTGCAGGCTGGGCTTCCAAACCATGTCTTTCAAGACGAGCCCTGTTCTTTTTCCCCAAGTAAGCCGGAGATGTTCAATTAGAGTTGAGAACAATACACGGATATCCCCACACAGAGCTGCATTCGCCTCCATGCTGCCTCCGCCTCCATTCTTGGCTCATTCACATCCTTCCTTCTACAGAAGGGGCCACTCGGCTTTTGCAGCCACGTCTAGTCCATTAGGTTAAAAAAGAAAAACTCCTGTGTAGTAACAAGCAAATCTGAAGCCAAAGATGAGAGATCTGGATTCCAGTCAATTTTTGCTTGGTTCCTACCACACCTGTAGTGCATCTGGGAGGAAATGCGCGGCCCTTCTCGAGCGCAGGTTGAAGCACACTCGCTTGGGGCGCCCTTGTTCCTGGAGTGTGTGCGGGCTCCATGTCTGGATTTGGCGGCTCCAATATCATTTCCTTCGTTCTTGGGCGTACGTTTTATTTGATCTTTCTTTACTCACATGTCCTTCTTTTTTTAAAATACTATAGAATATCACAAAACAAATGATATAACAAATCCTCACATACACGCCACCCCCATTTAATGTATATTAGCACTCTGGCAACTGTTTAAAAAAAAACAAAAAAGGAGTAATGAAAGTCCTCTTTTTGTCCCTTTTTAGTTCTGTGCCTTCCTTTCTTCGGCGGAGAAACACCTATTTTGAAAGTAACATGTAGCCTTCCTAGTCATATTTTTTACACTTCTGTCTCATCTGTGCTAACCCAGAGCAGATAGAAATGTTTTGCTTGTTGGCTTATTGCTGTTGTTGTTGTTTTTATAATTTATGCAATTTGCTCTTTTTTGGTCTACTGTGGTATATTTTTAAAACATATCCATCCAGACACCATGTGACTCTGGTTCAATCTATTATATAATTGCTGTGTAATTCTATTTCAGTTTCTTCATCTCTTCTCCAAAGTTTAATTTGTTGCCTCTGTCTTCAATTTCAAAGAACACTAAGACAAACATTCTTTTCCATAGAGGATATGTGCAACTTCAAGTTTATTGAATGTTAGAAAATTGTTCTAAAGTCATTCTAATTTACTGAGAATTGCCATTTTTTTTATTAGTACATGAGTGCAGTACATAATGTTTACATCCCTGTGGGGAGTCAGAACATGTACATAACACATCCTATTTCCTTTTTTCATCCTCTTTCCCTTCCCTCCCTCCCCCTCCACCCGTCTTTTGATCCCCTGCCTTTTCTTGGTACGTATTTGTGGTACATGTTTATATCATTTCTAAAGCTTGTATTGTCAGATTCTTGATAAAGTTATAACTTGTTATATGAAAAACTATACTTCGCTGGTGTTTTAATTTTTCTGAGTGTATCTGAGATGGAACATGTTTTCCTAAGTTTATTGACTATTCAGGTAGCATCTTCAGTATGTTGCCTCCCAATGTGCTTTGTTCACTTTTTATGAATTATGTTTTCCCTGTATTAGTTATGTGCATTGAAAATTTTATTCTTCCAATCTGTCCTTTACCTGGTTTTGCTGTCTCTTTTTACCCCAAATTTCACATCTTTCTAAAGCCAAATTTTAAAATAAGACTTTTAACATTTTTATGTCATTTTGAAGAAGTTATTCTGTACCATCAAATAGTAAAGGTATTTACTAATTTTTTCTTGAACTGTTTTAAAAATCAGACTTTCATGTTTAGGTCTTCACATGAGGATTGTATTTATGATTGTGATGTGAGATAGGTATGAGATATTTTTCCATACGAGTACCAGTTTTACCGTACTATTTATTTCACCTTCTCCTCTTCTCCCAACATTCTGCAGCACTGCCTGTGTGCCCATTTCCTACCTACGTGTGGCTCTACCTATAGGTCCCTTACTCTTTACACTATTACTCAATACAGTCCATAAAATTCCATGTTTATATCATTGTTTCTTATATCTTATTTGTCTGCTCTGGATCCTTGTATCGTCTTGCACAATTACATGTAAACTTTGCTTACTGTCTAACAATTTCTAAAATGATTCAATATTTCTATTTTTAACCTCCCAAACACAGCAAGAATCTTAACATGATATAATTAGCCTTGAACACAATCCTCCAACCCTATTTCCAGTTCTTTAAAGTTTTGCTTGGAGAAGATAAACATCACCTTCAGGCACATTTAACTGGCCACAGTAAGTCACGTGGTCATACCTCCATTAACTACAGCAGAGATGTAGCCAGGTGTAAGCCCTGGGCATTCAGGATCGTGGCAAAAATCACCAACCTGGAAAAAGAGAAATATACACTACCCTTACAGTGATCTTTGTGTGACTGGCAACTTCATTATTTTGTCTTCACTGCTAAATAACAGTTTATCTGACATAACTACCCTAGATGAATAATTACTTTTTGTCAGCACTTTACAGATTTACTTCAATGACTTCTGACTTCTACTGTTGCTAATGTAACTGCACTTTCAAGACTAATCATCATTCCCTATAAATGAAATTCCGTCATGCTCTTTAAGATGCTTCTTTATCTTTAAATTCTGCAGCTTTGCTATGCTTCATAGAGATATGAGTTTATTTTTATTTATCCCGCTTGATGGCCACAGTACCAATTTAAAGCAAGGATCAACAAATATTTGTTCTAAAGAACCAAGAGGTACATATATATATATATATATATTAGGCTTTTCAGGCTGTTTGCAGGCAGCTACTCAGCTCTGCCATTTCATGTAGCCTGAAAGTAGCGTGGACAATACATAAACAAATGTCAGTGACTGTGCTGTAATAGAAATTTATTTATAAAAATAGGGAATGGGGGGGCTGGGGATTTAGCTCAGCGGTTAGAGTGCTTGCCTTGCAAGCCCAAGGCTGTGAGTTCGATCCCCAGCACCAAAAAAAAAAACAAAAATAGGGAATGGGATCTGGGAGTGGGGGAGATGGGAGAGAAGGCAGTAGAAGCCAAAGTAAAAGGATCAAGATGCAATGTGTATATGTACCAATATTCCTTGATGAATATATTCGTTAAGTATCACAAACGTATACTAATTTTTTAAAAAATAAACAAAAGTAAGTAGTAAGCTGGATTTGTCCCCACAGAATATGTTTGCCATCCCTTTATATAAAGCCTGTGATTAAATGACTTTCTTCAATTCTGTAAAATTCTCATTCTTTCAAAAACTCTAATCCTGCCTTTTCTTCCTTTCTACTTCTTCTTCTTTTTTTTTTTTTTTTCTGGCCTAGAGTTTCTACTAAGTGAAAATCTCAGTCTGTCCTCCCGGATTTTAATTGCTCTTACAAATTTTATATTCCTATATCCTCTCTGGGATAAATTCTAAATCTGTTTATCAGCTTCATCTTCCACCTCACAAACTCTTCCTCCACCTGTGTCTAAAATGACGAATGTTCCCGTTTTTCCCCAGCACTTGCTCTGTGTTACACTAAATCACGTGTCCTGGAAGCCTGAGTTCCAGATCAGGGTAGCAACACACTTTCTCTGTGCCCAGTGAAGACTTCATTCCATCTGTTGAGTTCCAATGATTAAGTTTGTATTCCATTTTTTTGAATTGGTTGTTTTTCTTAATGACACATTGTTGCCTGCTATGTGTTGAATTTTGTTCCAAATAACCTTTGGGTGTTATTCTATTTCTTGGTTGATCCCAAATTCTTAAAATAATTTTCAGATTGTTCCATCATTTTAGTTTAATCTGATGTAAACCCTCATTAAATTGTAGATTTTGTTGGGTTATATTTCTTATCAGTAGTTGCATTCCTCTATCTTGAAATGTTGTACTATAGACAAATTTTGAGGAAGTTAGCATCTTCTTTCTACCTGACTTCACTTAGCCTCCCAATTGCTGTGCTTCTATCCACTAATTCTTTCTACCTGACTTCACTTAGCCTCTCAATTGCTGTGCTTCTATCCACTAATTCTTCCTTAGGGCTCCAGCCCAGAGCTGAATCTATAGTAAAAAGTAGGTGGTCAGGGCTTCCAATATTATTAACAGTAGCATCTCTGACTTGCTCCTGGAGCTGGGGTTGTATCGGGTCCGGGATTTTTCAGCCTTTGCACTTTTGCACACAATAGAATGTTTAGCAGGATTTCTGGTTTCCACCAACTAGATGTCAGTAGCACCTCCTTCTTCCTTCTCACCACTGTTAGAACATGAAACATTTTCAGATATTCTAAAGCAGCCTGAGGTAGAAAGGAAAGCAAAAATCTCTCCTAGTTAAGAACCATCAGGATTATCCCAATCTTGGTGGCAGAGCATTTAGTCTCCTTTCCTGGTGTTGAAGAAGGAAAAGGCTCTCTCCCTGCCCTTGGCTTCAGGGATGGCCTGGCTCGGCCCTTGGGTCACCCATGGGAGGTCAACGAACAAAGCCTTTCACACTCTGATTCCAGTCTTCCCATCTTGTTCACTGCATGCGTTTCTGTTCTCTTGCTGATATAGAAAGGTTTGTTTTATTTGGAAGTGCAATGATCTTTCAGATTGTCTCTTTCTATATTCAGTCTATAACTGAACATGTGTTGAAGCAGTAAAAAAGCCTCAAAAGTTTAATCTACTGAGCCAAAGTTTACACCTCTTCTCTATCTCTTTTCCTTCCCTTCAACTTCAGATGTTTCCTTTCTCTTTTCTCCATTTATCCTTGATCAGGGGTATTGGGTAAATCAACACATTAGGGGAAATGTGTCAGCATGAGGGTTGAAGCGATAGTGGGAGAATTCCTTCCGGATCTCCACCCCCAGCTTCCCAAGATGGGGGTTCTTTAGCGTGCTTCCTAAACTGCAGCCTCAAGGTCACCTGGGAATTTCACAGAATTTTGAAGTTCCCTCAGATACCTGCTGAATAAGAAATTCTGGGCCTGCAGCCCAAGCCCTCCAGGTGATTCCGATGCATACTATGGTTTGAGATCACCTGTGCTAAGATGTAGGTAAAGATGCTTTGGATCAATGATGCTCAACCTAGCTGTACATTTGAACTACCTGTTGAATTTTAAAATACACAGCTATTTGAGCCCCACCTGCCACAGGTTCTAATTTAATTGCCTTGGTGACTCAGATACTCTTTTTTTTTATTCGCCAAACTACAGTATTTACATATCCAGCCAAAGTTTACGTTAGTTATTCATTTACTACGTAGCTCGTTTTGATCATCATTCATGCCAGTGTTTCTAGACTTCTGAGTGGAACTTGGTAGAATTTTAGTGTAGGAAATCGAAAGTGATCTGTTCTGGGATTGAACTTCCTGGGCCTGAGTCTCATTTCTGCTCACTATCAGCTGTGTGACTTTGAACAATTTACCCTCTCTGTTCTTCGGTTTCCCCATATGTAAGAGGGGATAAATAACTCTCTCTAGCTAATAAGATTATTCTAAGGATTACATGGGTTAATATATGAACGTCTTCAGAATAATGCCTGCACACTGCAAATGCTGTGCAAAGTTATTTTAAAATAATTATTTGTAAGTAAAAGATGCACAGAACCTAAAACACAAACCTAAGTTAAAGTAAGTATTTTGGCCAGGTTAAAAAAATAAGAAAGATTTTAATTTCATTTCACACAGTCATAAAACAAGGGTAGTTGTTATGGAGGAAGTTCGTGGAAGGGTGGCCTGAGATACACAGTATGCTGATTGCCAGTCAACAAACAACATATGAGCCACATGGCTAAGAAGCACATGGTAAAGACACACTGTGCCTGATCTTTGCAATAACAGTGTTTTTAATCTCCTAACAATATGCCGACAAGGGCCAGTAGTTATGAAAACAAGAAGTAGAAACAAGACAAGCAGAAGGTCACAAAGAAAAATTTTTAACTTTTTTTCTAAAGCTTCAAACAAAAATACAGAATATACCCCCGAAAAGGTGTTTTGGGAAGAGAAATTTTTTAAAATGTTTAAAGAATTTTTGTATGTAAATACAGACACCTTTTCTTTTTTTTTTCACCTTTTGCTTTATAAGCCCTAGTTTCCTTTGAAATGCTACATACTCTTTTAAAACATTGAGAAAAATTAACATTTTTCACAAAAAGTTTCAAAGTTTACCATAGGCCGTTTAAGCCCAAATAGTGTAATTATAAAACTAGAGTTCAGAATCACTGTTTTGTTCTCAGATTTGACCCTCAAAAACTGATAAGTCAACAGTAAATTCAACACTCGTGTAAATCCTGGCAGAAACTAAAAGATATAGAGATGAAATAAACATCTGCTGAATTTCATCTATGACGACCATTTAGATGAAGAAATTCTAGTGGAATCTAGTAAAAAAAAAAAACCCTTTGATAGACACTGGGAGGCTAATTTATACGAATATATGGACATAGTCCAAAGGAATTACTAGGAATTTTATTCACTACAATTTAGGGAAAAAAACACGTGTTTATCACAAGAGAACATTCATCTAAGAGAAACTAATTTTATCACGCGTACCCACAAGCGCATGAGACAGCAGTTCAGAGGTGGGTGGAGCTACAGTGTGAAAATGGTATCTACCCAACGCAGCAGAGCAGAGAAACACACACTTCAGATCAGTCACTTCGGAAGTGGAGGAGGGCGATGTGGGGAGTTGCCAAGCTATCTGTTAATTATCAAGCAAGTGGAGAAAAGATTATAAGGGTGGAATTGTTTTAACTTCTGATTTCTAAGCAGGGGCCACGCAAAGCTACTGAGCATGCGTAATGCAGCTGGTTTCAATTCTAGAAGTAAAAGTTAAGCAACCTGACAAAGTGTTATTGAATTTGACAAGCAGAGCAGGAGACAGAGAGAATCCCCAAGGTGTAGCCAGAGCAACTGTGTTTGATGACTTACTAGGCATGTAAAACCATATGTAATATTCCATATGTCTTGATTCTTCTGCGTCTCCATTTGCTTGCTGTGCTAAGCCTCCACAAAGTAAGTTCTATTTAATTTGTAAGTCACACACCCCAAAAATAAGCAGCCAGCACATTCCTAGGAAATGATGCTAGACTTACTCTTTGATCACTGAGAAAACTGATTTCTCTTTTCTGCCAGACAGGTAGTCAGTTTGAAGTTGGGGAGATAATGTCTTTTTGGGCAAGAAACTTGCAAAAACTAGAAACACCTTTGCATCGATAACATCTTATCTGTGTTATTGTTTCCATCACTAAGGTCTGTATTTCGCTGACTGGTTGTAAATACTGCATTCATAAATACCTGTAATTCAAGATTCTGTTTGACAGTGTATTATGTTAGTTATTCTAATAAATTTGTACCTTCAAGGGCACCAGACCTGCAGTGGAGACAGAAAGAGAGAGGTTCTGGTTAAAATTCAGGGTTCCTCATAGCTACTGGCTGAGTGGAGAAGCTTTGTCCCTGCAGTCATTTCAGCTTTTGTAAGCTCTCTAGGCAGCCTCGTTGCTCCTGCACCACCACCATCACCCCTTCTGAAGCCAAATCAGTCTCCAAGAACGGACCAGCTTCAACATCTTACACAAGCCCATTTTTTATGCTACCTGCTTAGTTTCTGAGAACACTGGAGTTGGTGACCCCAGAGCAGAGATTTTTCTTTCTGGTTCTAGGTGTATACAAAGAGGCTGTGTAAGGCTTGATGAACTTTGTCTTCTGGATAGGCAACAGATTTCGGACAGGTTTGGTTCATAAGTAGAGTCTAGTATGGGAAATGAGACCAAATTAAAATGCATACCAGCTTGCTGGTATTTCTTTTTCTTTTTCGGTGCTGGGGATTGAACTCGGGTCCTTGTGCTTGCAAGGCAAGCACTTTAACCGCTGAGCTAAATCCCCAGCCCAATTGCTGGTATTTCTGAGTGTGTGTGTGCAGAGGGAATTTGGGGGGTGGCTAAAATTTGGCATTAAATAGAATATTGATATCTGCAGTTTAGTAAGAAATACATCGCCCCCCCAAAGAAGTAAAAAGATAAGTGGATAGATGGGATAAAGTAAAAGTCATTGTATCAAAGTTATAAAATACAGATGAGCGATATATTGATGTTCACTTTCAACTTCAATTTCAATTTTTGTATATGCTTGAAATTTTTTATAATAAAATGTGAGAAGGGAGAGTTTAAGTATCTAATAGGTTGGGGAAATGCAGCTACACATTGTTGCACAATATTTCATTGTTCCTATTTTTAACTCATACATTTAAGCATTCACCCATTAAATGAGATAATGATAATAAATCTTTTCCACTCAAATGTAATTTTGTCATTTCCTCTTGTAAAACTGAGGTGCCCAGGCTGGTCTCAAACTTGCAACTCTTCTGCTTCAGCCTCCTAGAGTTCCCCAAGTCACTACTATGCCTGGTTAGTTTTATTAAGCTCTTTAAAAATTCTAGTTATGCTTCTTATGGTAGTTATCTCTGTCAACAACAGACTAGTGCTCAGTATCTAGTTTTCTTTTTTAGTATTGCTCTATATGGAATCAGTTCACTTTTTATACTGGCCCTTTATAGGTTTTGTCACCTACTCAAATAACTCCACATCTCACAATGAGTTTTCAAGTCTGGGCATGGTCTGGCCAGGAAGGAGTGAGCAGCCCAGAGGATAAAGTCCTCATGCAGCAAAGCTGTATTTCCAGTAACAAGGAAGTCCTAGCTTTCCCAGTGGTCTAACTGGTCTCTGGAAATGAGGGCTGTTATTGTTACTATTGTTGTTGTTGATGTCATTCCACTTTACTTTGCCCTTACTTGGCTAATAGAGGAAAAATTAACAGTCTTCCACAGACTTTCATGCCTAAATTAAGCAATCCCTCTGGGGTCAAATACTAATTTTTACCTGCCCCCCAAATTCTTGCAAACCGTGAGCTTGTTTTCATCCTTTTTACTAGGTTTTTACACAATGGAGCGCTACTCTGCCATAGAGAAGGATAAACTTGAATCATTGTTGGAAAATGGATCCACCTTGAGACCACAATATTAAGTGAAATAAAGCATTCAAGCTTTAATGTATCATAGTTTCTCTTATATGGGAAACACAAAATATAAAGAGCAAAATAAGAAATGATAAATCTTAAAAATAAAAAAGATAATAAGAAGTAGGGAGATAGCTCTGTCTCATATGAGAAGGGGATTGAGAGATGGGGAAGAGGAAAAGGTTAAACAAGGAATTAAAATGTGTCATGTACATGTACCAACTCCCCATAAGGAATGTGATCATTATGTATTAGAAATATGTACTAATAAAAAAACTGAAAATTTTTACTTTAAAAAGGAGTACAATCACCATATAACTTTGGGAAATCCTTAGTTAAATAACGTTTTAAAAGAAAAAAAAAGAAATGACAGAATTGAGGGGAAGAAAATCAAAACTGTAAACAACAAATCACCTAATGTTGAGTGAGATACAATCATTCACAAGGTATGTGAGGTATTTTCCAGCTGTAACCCTCTTCAAAAGTGGCTATAAATCATCACTTGAAATGCTTCCATCGAATGACTAATCCTCTGACCATTAAATTGTGAAATGGAATACTCACAAATCACATGGTTCCATTAAAGCTGTTCTTACTTGGTTCATTTAGTAAAGTGGCTTCAGAAGAAAACATATGTATGTATCGAGAACAGTTATTACAGAAACCCTGGAAACCTTGGTCTTGAAAAGTTCACCATTTTTTTTTCACTTACCCCCAAAGCAGAACTCTATATCATCATTTTAAAAAGCATCTAGCTATTTCCAAGCACTCGAAAGATAAATATCACCCAAAAAGTCCTGTCCTGTTTTCATCACCGGGGTGAAATACCTGACAACCACGATTTAAAAAGGGGAGGTTGATTCTGGTTCAAGGTTACAGTCCTTGGTCAGCGGGCTCCAAGGCAGAAACAGCTGGTGGAAGGACCTGGCAGAGAAAAGCTGCTCCTGCTGGTACGGCTTGTTTCCAGATGTGCCCCAAAGCCACAGGTGGTCATAGGTGGAGCTTTTTTGAGGTGGTTCGATCTAGAGTGTGTGATGCTAGGATTGATTGATGGTGCAATGCTAAGATTAAGGGTGCCCCACCTGCATGTGAGTGCCATCCACTGGAGGGTGTGTATCCCTAACACTTAACACCAAAAAGAAAAAGAGGTTCCAGACACTTTGGTAGTGATATTTTTTGTTTTATTTTGCTTTACAAAATATAGTATAGCTAAAGTTTAAAAATA
Source organism: Hystrix cristata (assembly GCA_004026905.1). Classification (NCBI taxonomy): domain Eukaryota; kingdom Metazoa; phylum Chordata; class Mammalia; order Rodentia; family Hystricidae; genus Hystrix; species Hystrix cristata. The sequence continues at coordinate 62,808 of PVJO010009928.1, forward strand.
TTTCCTAATCATCAAACCTCATGGAACCTTTACAGTCTGAAAGTCTTCTCTTGATTTCTGCATTGTCATACCATTTTCCCTTATCCCCCCCCCGCCCCCCACGGCGCTGACGATTCCTTTTCAATCTGCTCTGAATGTATTTGAATATACGCTTCCCACTTCGGTGACACGGCACATCTCTGGCACCCACATTCGGCCTGCTTTTCCTGAGTGTCTCTCTGTCTCTCTCTTCCTCCCCCTCTCTCCCTCTCTCCCTCTCTCCCTCTTCTTTCCCCCTCCCTTCCTCCCTTTCTCTCACTCTTAGTTTCATCAACTCCCCTTCTGCCTCTCCCGGATGATTCACATCTCTGACACTAAAATGCCACCTGATTCACAGTGACGTCATCTTCTATCAGATTTGTCCCTCCTCCTGTCACTTACTGAATGCGGCCACTATCTTCTGGCATTTTATATTTCTCTGTTGCTACCGGCACCTAACACCCAACTTATAAACACATAACATTGCTTTTCCTCCAGCCTTATTCAACAGGCTGTACGTTCAGAATCAGACCCTAATCCTCTTTGAACAGATTGTTATAGTCTTGCATCTCACACTCCTTAAATCCATCCTCACTCTGCTACTAGAATGATCTTTCTGAGCATACATATCTAATTATGTGACTTTCTGGCTTTCACCCACATATGGCTCTTATTGGCCTCATGTAGGGGTCAATACTCTGTGGCTTGTGGGCCAAATCAGGCCTGCTGTCAGTGTTTTACAAATCAAGTGTTGTTGGAACTCAGCCATACTCATTCATTCACGTCTGGTCTAGGGCTGCCTTCATGCAGAGTTGTGCTGAATTGGCAAGGACCATGTGGTCCCAAGAGTCAAAACTATTTACTGTCTGACCCTTCACAGAAAGTTTGCTAATGCCTGGTCTACTGGCTACTCTGAGTCTACTGGCTCCAGTGAGCTGTTTCTCCTGCTTGAACTCACGATAAGATCTGTAAAGTCTCCATTCTTGGGCTGCCATTTCTATCCCCAGCTGGGGGCTCACCACACACGCCCGGTGCCTGGCTGCTCGCCGTTCCCAGCCCTGGCTGACAGAAACGTCTGTGCCGACAGAGGCTCATGTGCCTGCACAGCGCATCACCACAGCCACTGGCCACATGTGGCTATTGGGTACTTAAAATGTGGCTACTGCAAACAAGGAACTGAATTGTTTTATTTAATTTTATTTACATAAATTTAAACTCAAATAGCCACACATGGATGGTGGCTACCACATTGGAGAGTGCATGCTGAACAGTGTCACCAACGTGCCTTTGTTGAAAGGAATGTGTAAAAGATGAAGCATTGCTTTTTCCATCTGGGAAAACTCATATCTCAACAGTTAAAGGTCACTGTTTTCTTGTTCCTTATCGGAGGTGAGGGGGATCCATCACTGGGCCTCGTGCATACTAGGCGAACACTATCACTAAGCTACACCCCCAGCCCAAGGACTGCTTCATGTGAGGCTTTTCTAACTCCTAAGCCCCAGTCCTCTCAAAATAACTGGGTATGACTGTCCTTAAGGGAGATCCTTGAACAACTTGTCTCTACTTTAAAAGCCCCTACTCCAGCCCCATTTGTGTCAGAAACTTAGTTAATAGTAGTTACCAGTCAAACAGGTTCACTAATGTGGTTCAGATTTTTCCAACATATAATTCCTTTCCCTTCATTCATAGTTCTTTGACAAATGAAGAATGGTAAAATAGCCATCCTAGTAACACCCCTGCACACACACACGTACACACAGTCTTCCCGTAGGATGTTGACTACTCTCTGAGGAAAAGAATTAACTGATTTTAATCCCTTAGGCAACTTCATTTTGTTCACATATTTTTAAAGTTCACTTTCATAATAGCATCTTTGAGACTTAGAGTCAAAAAAGGCTGCATTCTTCTAAACGCAATAATGAGGAATCCATGACCGCTTGACCAACCTACTTCCTTGACCTCTACGAAACCTGTTAATTTCGCCTTTTTGAGAACACAGGGGTTCCTTGTGGTGTATGAGAACCCTCAGAGGCCAAGCTGACTTGCCTCATATTTAGTCATGGATAACTTCAAATATTAGCTAAAGACAGAAAGCTCCAGGAGTGGCTCTGTGCCCTAACTACAGTCACCAGAAGCTGAAATCCCAGGAGAACAAGGAGTCAAAATATTTTTATATCATTGATGATCTTCTGGATTTCTGCAGGATCTGTTGTGATTTCACCCTTTTCATTCCTAACTGCATGGATTTAGGTCTTTTCTTTCTTTTTTTTAAGAAGTTGTCTAAGGGTTTGTCAATTTTATTTACTTGTATTGTTTTCTTAGTTTCAATTGCGTTAATTTCAGCTCTGATCTTTATAATGTTCTCTCTCAGACCAGCTTTGGCTCTTTTTTTTCTAAAAGCTTGAGGTCCAACATTAGGTAGTTTATTTGAGCTCACTCTGTTTTTCTGATATGGGAGTTTAGTGCTATGAATTTCCCTCATAGGACTGCTTTCATTGTGTCCCATAAATTTCAGTGGGTTGTATTGGCATTATCATTCAATTGTAGAAACTGTCTAATTTCTTCTTTAATTTCACCTGTGACCCACTGATTGTTCAGGAGGGTGCTATTTAATTTCTATGTGTTTGTGAAGTTTTTGTGGTTCCTTTTGCTGTTTATTTCCAATTTCAGTGCGCTATGGTCTGAAAGTATGCATGGAATAATTTCAATTCCTTTGCATTTACTTAAACATGTTCTATGAGCTAGTATGTGGGTCTATTTTGGAGAAAGACCCATGTGCAGCCTAGAAGAATGTGTATTCTGATGTTGTGGGGTGGAATATTCTGTATACATCTACTAGGTCCATTTTTTCAAGAGTTTGGTTTAGTTCTGATATTTCCCTGTTGACTTTTGGTCTAGTTGATCTATTTGTGACAGTGGGGTATTGAAGTCCCCTTTGAGAATGTTCAAGAATCTAGTCTAGTTAGGTGGATTTCAAAGCTGGCCAAGAATCTGAAACTACACATGTTCATGGCACTGAGCTATTAAAGCAAACTTTCCATCCACTTTCCTTTTGAAGTTCCAACTTAAATACTGACAATTTTAGGAGCTTTTTTTGCCCATGTAGAATTAAGAGCCTTTTAAGGTAAATTAATTCAAAATGCCTTATTCCCTCTCAGCATTGACTTCTTCTTAATTGTCAGTGTTTGAGTCAGACTGTTCCTATTCATCTCAAATGTTTTTAATGTTCTGATGCACGCAGTCCTGGGAATCACCGACTCACGGCTTTGCCCAGGGAGTGGGGCCGGTCTCCAGAGCCCAACAGTCTGTGCAAACTGGTATTCTGCCTTCTGCTATATGCATCACACTGAGCAAACTGTTTCCTCCTGAGGGCCTCAGTTCTCTGCTGTTAGTAAACGTCGATGTCGGTGCACATGGAATGAGCCCATCTGGGGGGAAAACATTGAGTCCTACGCCTAAATCATGGAAATAGAAAATCTTTAAAATATTTCAAAACCTACAATCAGTTAGGCAAGAAAGTAACCATTTTGCCAGTCATTCTTCTGGAGTATATTTAAACTTTAGGATTTTGTGTCATTGTCCTCAGTGTTTATGGTCAGCTACCGTTATCAACATTACTCCCATTTTTAGATGAGATCATCAAGGCACATAGCGGTAACTTGCCAGTGATCACCCCAGACAATCTGGCTCCAAGGCTCAGGTCCAAACTGTTGCTTTGTTCTGCCTTGAGCGAGGTGATGCCATTTCCATTCTGCTCCTCCTTGTCTTGCCTTTTGTCATGTGAATCTGTGACATGGGGATCTCATCATAGTTTTTCTTTTTTTTTTTTATTTTAAACCAAGAACATGTATTGGTACATTCTACATACAATGGTCACATTCATTACAATTATTCTGTACCTATACATGATGCATCTTGGTTCTCCCCCCTCCCCCGCCCCTCCCCTCTGCTCCCTCCCTCCCTATTTACAGCAGGTTCATTCATCATTTTCCATATTTTTCCCTTTCCCCTCTCTTTCCCCTGTTGCCTTTCTGCTTTTCCCCTTCTTTCTTTCTAGTATTCCTCTCCTCTGTGCACTATCCTCCTTTTATATAATATCTATTACATCTCTTTGTCCTTATTTACAGTTATG